>JAZGTK010004598.1:0-24147 GCA_036877625.1 Ambastaia sidthimunki
GGGGGGCATGCGGGTGTGTCTGGTGGTCTAACATGATGAATGCTCAGAGACAGTTGTGTCATAATGGTGCTTGTTACCCTGTTGAGTGCAGGACAGTCTTTCACTTACCTTGTTTTACCCGCGTTCATGTCGACAGCGATTAGCCGCCGGCACATTAGAACGATTAAGACGCCTCTTAACCTTCATATCTTTTGCCCTGCATGAGCAGAAAAAACAGTCACGCCACTGTGACTGACGGCCATTACCAGACTTACATCCAGGACTGTGTGTGTTACCTCAGATGACCGTCTCTCTCTCTCTCTCTCTGTCTCTCTCTCTCTCTCTCTCTCTCTCTCTCTATATATATATATATATATATCCACAGGATGTTGGCAATATGCCATTGTTTGTGTCATTAGATTACAGTTTCTTTAACTCGAGCTCTTTTATATCTTAAGCGTATGTGTGGATTAGCAGTGTGTTTAAACACCTGTTTCTGTCATTGTAACACCAGAATGAAGGAATTATGTGGACGTGTCTGTCTGCTGCTGAGGAATGATGTAGGGACATGTGGAAACAGGAAGCGGAATGGCTAAACTGACATTGTGTCGTCTGTCTGAATTGTGGGAGAGAGATTGTCATTAAATTTTCACAAGATTTTTTGCACCCCAGTATTTGTGCTGGAAGTTTCTGTCATTAAATATTGATGTTACTGTGACACTAGTGTGGAAATTGCCTTTTATTTAAAGGTGTGGTGTGTTTCTGCACTGAAGTTACTCGTACAGAATCAATATAAGCCTACAGCCTCCCTCTCTATACTGTAGCGTTTAATTCATGTGTGAGGAATTCAAGATGAATATTTCATTAAAAACATTCTTAAAGCTGGAATCCGTAACATTTTATGTTTCAAACAGAGATGGAGAGACAAAAGTTACAGACTGCAGCTTTAACAGCATCAAACCAGTGAGATTAATCACCTGTTTTATATACCTACAGGTTATTACCATGTGTTGTGTTTCAAAGAACACTTGTGTGCTGGCTTTAGATCTATACAATAGTAAATACCAGCAGAATGTTTTTGTACTGTTCCTTTAAGAGCTTTGCTTTTGATTGGTCAACAGGTCAAGCTGCTCTGATAGCTGGTTAAAATTTGTAACTTGTACTTTACCTTGAAGAGCAGCGATTACATTATAGCAGTGACAGCTATGCGCTCGCATTAACCTAATGTACAATAAGATCTTGACATTTAATTTTTAGGTTCACATGAAGAAGGTAATTGCTTCTGAATTGCCTATTAGTGCTTTTGGAATACAGCAGAGAGCTTTTCTAACATGAACTGTACAGCAGACTTATTTTCTCTCTGTGAAAGGACCCTGGCTGCTTTATTCTGTGCACTTTTAAAAGGTTTCATTAAGAGAATAACATATGTGTTTACTTTGTTGTTACTGATAAGCAAAACACTTAAATGTGTCTCTTTCCCTCCTGTCATGAAGCGTCAGATGATGAAGGTCGTGTTCTCCTCTTCCTCATTCATAAAAACTTCAGAAGCAGGTGAATATATAGCCCACATGAAAGCTGTGTTATATTTCCACATCAAATCTTAATAACCAGCTATGAACCGGATGCCATTAGCATGAAATTTTGCATGCGTGATCTTTATGTTAACAGCCATTGTAATGTTTCCCTGTAAAAGACTCATTAATAAACATGACTGTTTGACTGTTAAATAGGCTGTAAAAATTGAGGACAAAAGGACAGTTTGGCCCGTCAGAGATACAGCAGGACCCCAGAAGTGTGTGTTTGTGGGGGTCAGTTGTATTTCTTGTATTTGTAATAGTTACTTAAGCAGGCATAAAATGTGTTTTTTATTTCATACAGGAAGCTGACAGTCTGTGATAGTTGTGCTCTGACATTCAATACTTAATCTAAAGCAACGATTAATATATTTTTAATAGTTAATATAAAAACATTTATGTGTTAATATAAGTTTAATAGTTATGATGTTATGTTGTCATGAAACTGCATGTAATATTTGTACCGTCACACTGCAGGCCTGTTTTCTGGATACATTTTTTGCATGTATCTTATTCTGTATAGTTGGATAAAGCTATAAAACTGCTGGATAATTCTATAAACACACATTGAAGAACAGATATGAGCTGTGTCTGGACAGCAGAACATCAACAAATATATAAGTATTGGATTAAAGATATACTTGAGACAGCAGAACATGTCTGTGAGTTCCTCTCTTCACTAGTAAGTTGAGAAATGGCATCTGGTTTAGTACAATAACATTAGTTTCACTTCATTTAGTGTCATTTATACCCACTAACAACCGCCAACTGTTAGTCGCACCTCCTCTCGCCCGACACTGACTCACACACCCGACACTGATGTCGTTTAATGGGATCCTAACATGTTAAAATCATGACTGTTCACGCAACGGTGCAGCACATAAATCTTCAGTATTACACACATCAGTGCTGGTCTGCCGGCAGGGCGAGAAGACGTATCTTCTGATCACTCCACTCGAAAACATCTGAGCACATGCGACTTCATTTCACAGCATTAATCTGTCATATATTCTTACTGTGCTCGCCCTGTGAACTCCCACGAGTGTCCTTATACGAGTCAGTCTATATTTGACTTCTCTGTAACATGCTGGAAGTCACGCTGTGTGTTCTGATATGATGGAACCTTCTAGAACTATCAGCAGAAGATTCAGGCAGAACGTATAATCAACAGTCTATAGAAATGACTCACAATATCTTTGAGTCTGACAGTTTCTCTTTACTGTAATGTTCAGTACCTTATTTCACATCTCAGCTAACAGGAAACGTTCTCAAAATGTTGGCTAACATTCTCTAAGAGGTCTTTCAAAGTAATCAGAAACGTTCTTGCAGTAATGTTATTAGACCATTTTTAACCATTTTATATATATCCTATATTGAAAACATTGTTCTTAAGTTGTTAGCAGAACATTTTAAAATGTTTTAATAACGTTATTATAGCCAAGCAACCACGGCTAATGCAAAGTCCAAAAAACTGTTAATGAACATTCAAAACAACATTTTTTGTGACAATGTAAGTGGTAGGGAAACGATCTTACAAAAACTAAAACTGTTAGATGGGATGAAAACTGGAAGGTTTTAAAATGTGTTTATTTTCTTAATAACAAAATATATGATTTTTTTGCTTTTGGTATTGGCGTAAATTTTGTCTTTTATATTTGTCTTTTATATCTTCTATATCTGAAGGTGTTTTTTCTTAAAATTGAACAGTCATAGCTTAGCTGTTTAAATGATGTTTTCTATCTACAGTAGAAAAGCAGATATTCACTGACTGCTCAACCATGTACAGAAATAATGAATGTTTATACTCATCAGACACAAACAGTCTGAAGATCTTAATAAACTCCATTATACAGATGTCAGTGTGTCACTGACATCATTACAATCGTGTCTTCTGAAATGAGAAAAGCTTTTATCAGCATCATCTACTCAAATATTTTAGCTGTTGAGAACTATTTATATCTGGACCGACTCTGTCAGTAGATTTGTTTGAGCTTTGTGTTCAGTCAGAGATGTTCAGCTTTATAAATGTGTTCAGATCTTCTGAAGAGGAGAATGAAACTGAGGATTCAGATCTCTTTTATGACTGGGGGCACCAGGAAACAGGACGATGGTGGAAGTTTCTGTGGCTGGTACTTTTACTCTTTCATCTCTGTTGAGCTCTTTAGATTTTTGAACCTAGAACTGATTATTAAAACACAGTTGAAGAACAAACTGAATTTACAGTTGGCGATCTTTGAACTTTAGATTGTGCTAATGTTTGTGAGATGACAGTCATTTTAGGTTATTGGTGTTATATAGATAAAATATTTTAATCTGTGATCTATTACTGTATTTTTATCCCTCATATACGTTTCACATAGACACATTAAACAAGTTCTAAAGTGATTTTAAAGGAGGATCAAAGAGAATCATAAGCAGTTTGTTATGCTGCTGTTTTTGAGTGTTTATTGATGATTTTATTGGTGTTTGCTCGTATTCAGGGTGTTTGTGAGATGAATGATCTCATACAGGCAGATGTGATGATATTGTGATTAGATTTATTTTCTCCTGCTGGACATAAAATCTCATAGTCTGAGGACTGAAGGAGAAGATCTGAGACAAGAATGTCAACAATATAATATGATGCAAAAGCCAACAGAACATTTGTGAGTTTCGCACGGCAGTGAGAACACAGCACACATCCTTCAGCATATGTACCGTCAGTTCTAATCTCTGTTCTAGCAACCGCCCTAGCAACGGTCTACAGAAATACTCACTGTATCACTGGATTAGAAAATGCTGGGAAAGTTGTCGGATTGACTGTAAAATTAGTCGTTTGTCTTGCATCTCTCACATTGTTATCAGCAAATATATAAAAGTAGTTTATTTTTGTTCATATCATTTTTTGTTTGCTTATTTACCTGTAACCATCTGAGGTCATAACAATATTGTATGAATGAACTATACTTTTATATTTTTTATAAAAGTAACATTTTCATCACATTTGTACCCAAGAGTAACACACACACACACATGTAAAATCAGTCCTACACACACAATAAACATGTATATATACATGCACACATGCACACGCATACATAAAGTACAGATTCTTGTGCGGCCGCATTATTTATGCATACCGTCGCAACACATGCGGTTTGCAAAGAGCATGACTTGTACTTTTCCTCCATGAGGGTCTGATTTCCCAGGAGTGTTTTATCCCGCCTGCCGGTGTGTTTGCTCAGCACCGAGGAATCATTCTCTCTCCCCATAAAACGCCTGTATTGTTATTTTCTCTTGAAGGCTATTAAAATAAATGTCATTTCAAAAGCATAATTACAGTGCAGAGATTGACCGCCGTGCATTAAAGCAGCTCTTTACTCATAAAACTCATTTTAGCTGCTATTTCACAGCAGGAATAATATTTGCCCTTTGACTTCTTCTAAGAGTGTAAATTCAGTCTGATTAGGGGGTAAATAAGTGTTTGGAAGTGTGAGTTGCTCTGTATCACTACTGACGGGTGAGAAAGGGTTTAAATAGTTTGTGAAGTGCCGTCACAACAAATCTTTCACACAAATTTAGGGGTTTGATTCTTAACAGTGAGATTCAGTTTACACTGCAGTGGCTTTTTCTTCAGTCCAAACGCAGAGTAATTTTAATAAAAGACGTCACCTGATTTCAGGCAGAAGTCAACAGTGTTCTTCTGACTATTACCTTTATTATGTGAACTGACAGACAATGAATCACTGCCGGAAACATTAAGGGGAAGTTTAACAATTAACTAGGTAATTAGTTTATTAGTGCAACAGTCATCTGAACCTGAATGAATTTCTCAGCAGGTTAATGTTCCTGAAAATTCATCATTAGTCAAGATTTGTTCCCGGCACAAAGCAGAATTTCAGAGGCATCTTTTTGTGTCTGTATATAATGACAATAATGACCACCTCATATGTTATATATACTGTACATCCACTGAATTTAGTGCATTCAAAATAAAGGTTCTTAAAAGGTTCTTCACAGCAATGCCATATAAGAACCATTTTTGGTTCCCCAACGAACCTTTTCTTGAAAGAATCACTTCTTTCTTACACTTTTATAGTCCAAATAACCTTTTTTTTTTTTTAAACAAACAACTTTTGGGAAACAGAAATGTTCTATGAATATTAAAGGTTCTTTATGGAACCATACAGGCAAAAATGATTCTTTTATGGCATCACATTAATTTTTTTACAGTCTGTTGAAATACAGATGCATGATTTAATTTGGTCTGATCTTGGCTTTAGATGACCTACATAATATAACACAGTCACATCAGTACCAATGAGAGATGTGGTAGTTTTGGTCACTACATATAACCTTAGAGCATAATCTTATATATTCTCATATTTTCATGGAAATTGACTAAATTTAATCCTCAGTATGTTTATAATCATGGTGAGCAGATTTTGAATATACAGTCATGTTTCATTCTGCAGTGTTACAAAACACATGCAAACACTGTTAAACATGTATTTATAAGCTGCAGAGGTGTCTGTTCTCCTGCAGCGTCGCAGGAAACGTTCTCTGTTGTTCACATCTTAAACATGTTACGTAAGACACACATCTGCGTTATATAAGCATTCTGAATAATAACACGCCGGGGTGAGAGGGGGCAGAAAATGCAAATAAAAACCTGCAGTGACATTGTATGTTAATGTATAGCTGAGCTGCAGTAAATCTCTTATAGATCACAATGCAGCACACAGTGATTCGTATATCAGTGATGTCTGGAGAATATGTGAAAGCTTCAGTCTGATAGACGGTATTTTACATACAGCTCCTGTGAATTAAATCATCTAGCGTTTATGATTTAAGCATGTTAAATATATTTCTCTCTGTATTTTTGCATATCGGCAGGAGAATTATGATACAGTGAATCAACTCTCAGTGAAATGAAGTTAAAGTTTTTGGATTGTTAAAGGAAGGTTAGGCGATTCTTTCCAACATGTGTTAGTTACACTGGTTGAATGTCACTAAGTGTTGTAAAGATATTCATGTATTTATTTGTCTTCTTTTGTAGGCAATCACTGTGTGCAGTGACAGGACGTATTTTCATCTCTCCACACAACCTGCTCACACATCTTCTGTCATCAGTGTGTTCATGTGTTAGACAACATTCAGACGTCATCTGAGTATCACTGAGAAACTTCACATCTGACACCTGGAGCCACAGTTAGATCACAAACATGTTCTCTGACACAGAAGGTTAGTGTGCAGTCCAGTCCAGTCTAGTCCAGTCCAGTTTCAGTGGAGTATTTGTGACAGTATGTATGTTGGTTTCTGTGAGATGTGAAGGGTTCAGTATGGAAGTTCTGAACATCTAAAGATCTTCTTTTCACTGAACTGAAGGTTCATATTCACACTGATAAATAACATGTTTGTTCTAAAACATTCTTTTGATTTTCTGTGTGTAATAAAATCTTTTCATTCATGAACATAAAACCGCTTTTATGTTATTCACTCCAAGTTTGAATTATTGAGTTCATTTGAATTGAATGTTTTTTTCAACAACAAATGCAGACTGACACATTTGCAAACATGTATTATTACTGCGAGCAGTTTAAAGGAATAAAAAGGGAATTCGAGCTCTTTCAAAGCAAACATAAAATCGAATTCGATTTGAAAACAAGACACTGTGAACCTTTGAAGTAAGATTGAATTTAGTGAATCCATTTTCTCCTGTCAAATTCAGAACCAACAGAAATATCAAACATAAATCTTGTTTTGTTTACGTCTCGTAGGATGTTATGAATTGCTGATGGATTTTATTGGTGTTTCTGTCGTT
Organism: Ambastaia sidthimunki; assembly: GCA_036877625.1. NCBI lineage: Eukaryota > Metazoa > Chordata > Actinopteri > Cypriniformes > Botiidae > Ambastaia > Ambastaia sidthimunki. The sequence goes on from JAZGTK010004598.1 coordinate 7,357, forward strand.
ACCAAAGACACAAATAGATCCATATGGATTTTAAAAAAGCATTTATCCTGTAAGGTGAAATTAGTGTCTAAGGTTCTTTAGACAATTAAAACATAAGGGAAAAAATGGTTCTTTTAAGAACCAAACCATTGACTAAATGGTTCTTTGTGCAACCTAAAATGGTTTGTCTATGCTGTGAAGAACCTTTTAAGATCCTGTATTTGTAAGAGTGCATGTATTAATTTGAGAGTTCTCAGAATACTCACTCTGCATCTCTGCAGGAGGAAATACAGCCTGCGTGATGAACACGTTTGTCAGGACAGGACGTGTCGCAGCATTAACTGCAGCAGAAACTGTCTGTAAGCAACACTGCAGAGCGATGCATCCTCGAGAATGTCAGAGCATTTGTCCAGCAGTTTTATCACAACACTCGCTGATATTCGCTGATATTCCAGTAAATCAATGTTAGCTAATACAGCTAATAGTGCCTCAACATGTCAGATATAAATGTATAAACTAGATCTGTATATTTTCTAAAGAAACTGTTCCTGGTGTTTGCCTGTGCAAAACTGCTGCATTGTTAAGCGATACTGTAGTTACTTTTACTAAAGTGTTGTGAATGTTTTTAGTGCGTTTATGCAAGTCTTCATCTGCTTAGAGCTTAAAACATCCAACACAAACCCCCACAATCCATTGCAGCCCAGCACCAGAGCTCTGCTGATGAGGAGCTCAAGTACAGAAAGTGTCTGTTTATCTCAGGGACCAATTAGTTTTGGCCTCTGTGCATGTGGACCACCTACAGTTCATATGAAGTGTTCTGCACACAACACAAGCCAAATCATTGATACTAGGTTTGTTTAAAGCCCTTTGTAACAAGATCAACCGTATACAGATAAAATAATTAATATGAGCCACATATTTTGACTTGTGTCTGTTTTCTGTAACAAAGTGTGATGAACAGAAACAATCACGTCATCTTCACAAGAAACGAGAGCATCAAATATGTTTAGCTAACAAATTTGGGTTGTACGAACGTTTCCGTAATGTTTCCATTAAGTAACAAAAATGTTAAAAATATTATTTTGAAAATTTTTGGAATATTCCAAACGTCCAGTTTGTTAGATGTTGTGTTAAAATTATTGCTTGGTTTTAAGAACGTTATTCAAACATCATTTAACTCTGCAATATTCTTAAAACATTCTATTAACTACTTTATAATAAAATTCTTGCTAAATAAAACATAAAAATAAATGTTTTACTAATGTTATTTCAAGAACGTTTTTGATGTTAGTTGTCAGACAGTGTCATTCTCACAGACACTTTGTGTGTGATGTCATTTTAATGAGCCACGATAGATTTAGTGAGTTCTAGATTCTTTGTGTTTTGGTATGAACTCTAAATCCAGACAGCTGGAGGGGCATTGTGTTGAATTTTAACCTTTGACCCTAGTGGTCCTGCCCTCTCATTTCCATGGCAACATTATCTGAACACCTGCTGCTGTTGATTCTTTATTCAGAAATCAAAGTAAATCTCAGTGTTTTTAACTGTCTCTCTTTATTTATCCTGTAATATTACAGCCGTAAAATATCAAGACTGTTTCATTCATTTGTTGATTTGGATAAAATGATTAAATATCATTTAAAATCTCTTTGTCTAATATTATTGATCAGTTGAAATAAACGGCTCCACAAAAGCAGATATTCATGTTGCTTTTTTTACAGTAAAACAAACAGATCAGCAGGTCTAAGCAAAGCACTCATATTTTTTAAATCATACATTTTTACAGATGAAAATACTTCATCAAATTAATTTTTTATGACTGTTTGGAAATACAATGCATAAAAATTACTTTTTTTTTAAATTTGTGAATGTATTTTTACACTCAATTTTCACATCATATAATAATTTTGTAAAAAGACTAAACGGTTAATAATTACCCATGATTTTATTTGCTGCTTGACAGACTGTCCCACCAGACAACAGCCCTGGAGAAAAAATATAATCCTGTTTGCACAACCACTATCAAATAATTAACATTTAATTACCTCCTTTATCTGTTTAGCAATCTTCATTAATTTATGGTTAATGAACTTGACTTTGATTAGCCTGATATTGTACAATGGAATTAATTAGAAGTTTATCTCTGGAGGGGAAAGATCTTCACATCTGTTTTATAATAAATCAGCTCTTATGCTTCTGTTTACTGTTTACAAATATCCACTATGAACAAAAATTCACCAGCAGAGAGTTAAACGTGTTTTCAGACAGCCAGAGGATGTTTGATCTGCAGAATTGAAGAGAAAATGAATGCAGTGATGTTTCAGAAGAGAAAATCATAATATTGAAATGTGATCTGACTAAAGTTTGACTTCATATATCAGCCGTACTGTAAACAGTAACTTTTTACAATGCTTGCAAAGTAGAGTTCTCTAAAAGTTCTCTTAAGGTTTTAAAACAGTGTTCGTGCATAACGTTAGTAGAGCATTTGTTTAACATTACCAAATAAATATTTTATTGATTTTGTTACTAAATAGAAACGTTAGGAAACATTCCTGCAACCTAAAATTGTCAGCTGGGAAATTGCTTATACCTGACAGATAAGAGACATCAGGAGCAAATCACATGAATTTTATCAGTGTGAACTAGACTGAATCCAGTTCAGTTCTCTGCAGATGTACACAAATCCATTATCACTGCTGTGTTCATAAGAGCTTCAGCTTTGATGGCTGCATTGATGAGTTTGTTCAGTAAAGAGGGTTTTACTTGATGGACTCAGAATCAGATCAAACACCATCTGACTTCCACTGACTGACTTTGATCATCTAAAGGCCAAGCAGACGTTTCTGTTAACCAGCAGCATCCAGGAGGTCAAGACTGGGCTGGTTAGCTGGTCCAGTGAAGCTGGTAACAGGGAACAAAGAGGGCTCTTGTTTCTCAGCTGTTTCTCCTATAAGAAAACAGTCCAGTAATCTCATTTAGAGTTTTTGAAGAGATCTTAACTATGTCTCAAACTGAGTTGTAGATTTGCTGATATATTAATGCCTGCAGTCAGAAGTCAATAAATGATCTGATTATATTATTATTCATATTATTATTATTTATTATTCTGACTGTTGTTGAGTTGCTGTAACCTATAAAAAAGTTTAAAGTATTTTAATGAGTTTGTACAACAGATGCTGTCATAATGTTCTGATCATGATTTTTACGGTGACACTCTTATGTCAATAATTAACTTGAAGTGTCTTTTTCACCAGGACTTTTAGAAGTATAAAAAACTTGAGACAGAATGAATATCAAGTGAGTTGTGAGTGAGAACTCCATTAAGCCTCCAGAGCTGAGAAAGAGCAACGTTTCAGTGATGAAGTTCCTCTGGGCGGGAGTTAATGGTGTGATGCAGGGAATCAGGGCCAGGCTGATGCACAGAAGGCTGTAGTAACAGGTCTGACTGTTGCAGAAGAGTGTTTTAGAAACGCCTGTTGATGGTGTTGTGCTGGGGCACTAGAAGATGAGAAGCTTCAGGTCGACTCATTAGAGAACAGAACATCGTCCCCTAAGGACGTCGCCTGATGAGTGTACCAGGCCATAAATCAGACGCCTTTCTGGTGCCGACGTGCCACAGTTCCTCTCTCTCTCTCTCTCTCTCTCTCTCTCTCTCTCTCTTTACTGCTTCTGTCCTCTCGTGAACTGACTTCACTGTTTATCTGTGTTTGTTCAGCACTTCATGTGAACAGAAAGACGTAAGAAATGTACACACACACACTTACAGTCATTCTGATGAAAGGAAGTGTGTGTTACTTACATACTGTACAATGTCCTTCACAATGTCACTGTGTGTGTGTGTGTGTGTGACAGTAACAGGTCAACAAGACTGAGAGATCAGTCGATTGATCTGTTACATTCAATCTTACACAATGACTTCAGATCAGACAGAGTTTGTTTGTGTTGTTCTGCTGTTGTGTGTGACACAGGAGGAGAGCAGCACATGAAAGATGTGTCATGTGTGAGGAAGAGTTTCTTAAAGGCACAGACACACAACTAGAGGTGAGAGAGAAAATGGTCATGATAATCTAAACTGTGAAATATAAACAATAGTACAACGCAATGTTATGATTACTCAAGCAGATATACGCTTACACACACACACACACACAGCAGCCAGTGTTTTGTCTTTGTGTGTCTGGTGACCTCTGTGATCTTCACTCCTCACTGCAGAACTTAATGAGCAAACACACAGACATCTTCTCGCTGCTCCACAGCGCCGGCTGTAATGCTGCTCACACTGTATTGTGTTCAGTAAGACCCTCAAACATCACACGCCCCTCTCATAAATGAGCTCAGCTTTCTGGAAGAAATGATTTGATGTGCGGCCGATGCTATTTGCATAACAAATGAGAAGATTACGTTGTGTTTGCCGTTCATATCACGTTACTGATTTTGAATTTCTCCAGTCTGTCAAATACTGACCTCATCCCAGCTAACAGGTAATGTTGACTAACGTTCTCTAAAGGTTATACTCTCAAAGTTATATTTAATTAATGTTCTTGTAGTAACATTAGTAAAACCTTTTTTTAACAATATTTATATCAAAATTGTTATTCTTAAACTGCTAGTGGAACATTTAAAAATGTTACAGAATTTAAAAACTGTTTGAATAATGTTCTTATAACCTAACAATAACGTTAAAACAACATCTAAAACAAATTGATGTTTTGAATGATGGAATGAATGGTGTGTGTGTGTGTGTGTGTGTGTGTGTGTGTAATTGTCTCTGCTGATCAGTGCAGCTGAAATCAGTCCAGATCCCCTCCGGCATTTTTCATTATCCGGTTCAGGGTTTCTAATGTCTGTTTTTCACAGTGTGGCATCTCTTCATCTCACGGACCAAACAGAGTTTAATTCTCCAGCACAGATGAAGAAATGCCTCAGACCCTCACAACAGTACAGCATCATGACAAACATCACACTTCATACAGTAAAACACATCCTTTACAGGAAATAAATGCAGGATTAATGGCTTAAATTCCATACGGTCTCATTTAACAGATCCATTTAAAGCAACATAAAAATGATGTTTTAATACGTGTGTCCCAGTGATCAAAACTCAATAAAGTGTGTGTGATGGAGAAATGAAAGAACCTGCGGGTGAGTTCTGCTCTGCTAAACATCATGAACATACTAGATTGACACACTTATTTACCAGTTAATATTATTAGACTTTTAAATGATAGATTCAGTGTCTACAATGTTGATTTCTCAGATAATTGAAGCTAATGTGTTAATTATTATTAATAATTCAGTTCTTCAGTTAAGTGTTAATTTGTGCAACTAATCGTTAGTTCATTATAAATAGCTAAATATCAGCAGGTTTAAATAGTTAAAGTTGTATATTAAAGCATTTTATGAACAGATATCATGAGATTGAATCAGTATGTGTCCCAGGTAACACACGCTGATTAAAAAACTGTATAGCTTTAGTGTGTGTGTGTGTGTGTCTCACACTTGCTGAATGTGACACAGATAACAGGTCAACAAGACTTCAAGAGTCCAGATCAAACTGCTTTAGGGGAATGTCTGTAAAAGCTGATGCCACAAAGTAACAAGTCAGTTCATCCAGGTGGGTCATAAATGTATTTGTGTAATATTGTTTATTGTAGAATATTGTAATAATGTAATATTGTTTCTAAGCTTTATGAAGTTTTGTGTTATTTTATTCAGTTGCAACATCTTCATTTAAGAGTTTTCTTATTTTAACCCAACAGCTCTGTTGCTTGTTATTTTGTTTATTTTAAAATCGTGCCCTGAAAGCTACATACAGCATTGCTGCATATACAGTAAACACACAGTTTTATAATCTGAGTTTTATTTCTGTGTTTCATGCTGAGGGGCGACACTGTCTCTGCTTATAGAAGAACATTATTATTCACTCTTTAATCCTGAGTCACTGTCTCACCCGAGGCCTGGAGAAATAAATGCAATGATGAACTCATGAATAGCTCAGTGTGTGAGTCCTGGCCCACCTGACAACTTAAGCTTGTAAGAACATTTCCCTAACGTTTCCATGAAGTTACACAAATGCTATTTTGAATGTTCTAGGAACGCTCAAAACATCCAGTTTTTTGGATGCTTAATTAACGTTATAGCTTGGTTTTAAAAATGTTGTTTAAACTTTTTAAATTCTTTAACGTTTTTAAAATGTTCTTTGTGATATATATGTTAACAGGTTCTACTAATGTTACTGTAGGAATGGTTTTTGATAACTTTGAGAGAACTTTTTGACAGAACTTTGAGAGAACTTTGAGAGACTGTTAACATGATCGTTCTCTGTTAGCAGGGGTCCACATGCTTCACTCAGTGGTACATTTAGCTGACCAGTGTCATCTTCTGTTTTTAACAGAGTTTCTTCCTGTGTTGCGATGTGAGCTGCAGACTGCTGGGAGAGATTTAACCTGACAGGTTTTATTTAGAAAGCTTTTACAACCGGCCGCACCGGCTTCATGTGCAGCTGCAGTTGTGTGGGACTGAAGGCCGTGTGGCGCTTTACACTCACGGTGAAAGTCTTTCTGATCACAGCAGATGAAGGGCAGATTACAGGCAGCACTTTGACTTCATTTATGTTAATCCTGCAGAGTTTTGGAAAATATTGAACATGTATGTTTACGCTTTTATCCAAAGTGGCTTTTTATCAGCACATGTTGACCCTGAATTCACCCGTGAGACTGTGTTTGGCTGCAGTAATGCAGAGATGAAGACATGAGTCAGATCTACTGCTGCATGAGATTCAGACCCAAACTAACCAATGACATGAAGAACACTCAACAGCATTCACGATCAGTCTGTCAGTCCTTGTGCTGCTGATGGTACTTTTACTAACGTTCCCTAAAAATGTAAAGTTAACAAAAGACGTTCTTGCAGTTATGTTAATAGAATTGTTTGAATGTCATATTTCATATATTAAAAATATGTTTTTCTTAGGTTGTTAGTGTAACGTTTTAAACATGTTAGAGGATTTAAATAAATGAATTGTTTGAATAATGTTCTTTTAATCAACCAAATAATGTTCTAAAAAACTGGACATTTGAACCTTTCTAGACACAAGTTTAAAATAAAATTCAAAATAATATTTGTAACATTTTTGTTACTTAATGGAAACATTAGGGAAATGTTTGTACAACCTACCATTGTTAGCTGGGTACAGTTCTACACTCTGTATCTGGAAATAAATGAGGGAATCATTCTGAACTGAACGCAGCATCGTGGGAGAGTGTTGATGAAGGGTCATGTGCTGAGTTTAAAGGGGTTTAACTCCCAATGACTACAGGGTTGCGGTTGTCATGGCAACCAGTTTCACACCTGTTTTTACATGGTTTTCAGAGCCAAGATTTCATTAACTGGATAGTGTTCCTATAATTTATGAAACTTACATTTGCATTCATGCATCTGCCAGATGCTTTTATCCAAAACAACCTGCAGTGCATTTAACTGTACAATTATCAGTATGTACGTTTGCACTGCTAATGCAATGCTCCACCAGCTGAGCTACAGAAACACAGATTTAGTGCCCGTGAAGAGAAAATCAGATCAACAGAACTGATGAGCGACTGATCGAGAAAGCAGTGCAGTGTCGCTTTTATTGTGTTAGTGAAACTCATTCTAAAAACAACAGCACAGGTTCCATCGAACTTTCATTTAACACCAAACTGGAGCCTGCGGCATGTTAATGATCAGAAATGCAAAACATGTGACTGTCATGCCAGGATGTTGACTAGCAGTTTTGAGTGAGTTTTAGCATGTTAGTATGATCTGAAAATCAAACAGTTAACCTGCTGCATTTGAGTTTTCAAACAGAGACAAAGAACAATAAAATCACACGCAGCACAGCAGCCAGTCTGACCTGAAACACATTTAACAATTAATCTGAGAGATTAAGCAAAAACCTTTTGTCTCAGTTTTACTTGTCACTTACTGAAAGCTCACAAAATCTAAAGAAAGTGACTTTTATTAATGGCTACCAATTATATTTATTCTGAACATCGTCTGAATACTGAATAAATGACACTATAACCTTTAAATACAAAACTCAAGCTAAGATGATTTAATGTTGCTCCTAAAGATCCAAGGAAAAGACTGTAACAGCAGGAAATAATTTAGAAATAATGTGTTAAAGTCAAATTCAGATGATATACTGTAGCTCGGTCCAGATCTGCGGCTCTTATCATCAGAGACCTGTGATCGATACTTTCTCTGCAGGAGAAATCCAGGCCAAAAAAACTTCTACCTGAGTGTCATATTTTTTATTTGGCTAAGTGCTGTTGGCAGACCCACACAGCTGAATTCTGGACCGGCTACAGCAGCTCTCATCTCTCAATCTCAGAGCTGGTGTCGTTTTAAAAGCCGTCTCTCCGGTCTAATGTGGCTGCTGTCGCTGTGAGAAATAACAGAGTTCTGCTCAGTGTTTTTGGGTCCTGTGCATGTGCACTAATCCAGACAAATAAAACACAACTCAAGTACTCTGATAAGGAGCTATATGCATTTAAAACAGTTAAATGTTCTAACTTCTATAAATTCAGTTTCTGTTTCTTCAGAACAGTGTGAGATACAAAGTAACAGCTGTGCATTTGTTTCAGTAATGCTGTGTGTCAACAGTGAAGCGATGCAGTTTTGTCAACGGCCATTTTCATTCATTATAAGGTAGCAAGGCAGCGTGGAAAAGGTCATTTTAGGCCACAATAAACTTTATTTTCCTTATGAAGTAAGATATTTAGAGAAAACACGTGTATGACAGTGAGTGGATGGTAAAAAGTGACTGTATAACAGCGTTTGGAGGGGATCAGCTTTAAAGAAAAGTTATTTGAGCGGTGACTCACTGACTGACAGAACTGGAATCTAAATACAACTTTGACTTTATATCTGTCAGTTTAAGTTCTTTCTGTAGATAATTACAGTCTGAGACACAAGAACATCATTTCAATTGTAGAGTTTAGGTTGTAACTGTGTTCGTTTTTTGCTCTGATTTGTTGTCATCAAGTTTAAAACATGTCATTTCACTGTCATATCTGTAGACATTTTATAATCTGATACAAATTAATTTTAATAATAATATCTTGAAAACAGATACTGTATTTACTGTTTGTATAGAGAATTATAGATTTATATAGGAATCTCAAGAAAACTGTCAAAATGTAACATTGTACCCCAAAAACAAAGAGTAAAAACTGGGAAATCATATTTTGCATAAAGAAAACTATAATAGTTTCATTAAGATTTGTGCATTATTTTGCAAACATGTTTAACAATTACATTATTTTACAATTAGGCACATTTCCCCTGCAGAATCAGTATTAATGTGATTTATATGTAATGTACTGTAATTTTAATGTGATTTCTTATTAGCATGTGTAGTAAACTGTAAAGCAGACGTGATGTGCAGTGTCTGAATCTGTACAGCTCTCCTTCATTGCGCTTCTCTCTCTTTGTGTTTCAACATCCGGGTTTCCCTGCTGCGAAATTTCCAATCCTACTACTGCGAAGGCGGAGCTCCCGCATATCAGTCAGATCGTGCTGGCGTTGCCTAGCAACCAGGAGGGAGCGTCAGGTCCCGTAATCAATTATACACGCACAGGCCACGCCTCCTCCGTAGTAACGTTGGAAGGCTGACGTGAGCCGGCCAATCACGGGGCAGTGCTGGGCGAGCGTCACGATATGTAATTAATATTCATGAGTGAAGCTGTGGTCATAGTGGGTTTCGTAAATCGGTTTTCCTGCTGGTTACGTTTGGCTCTCCGAAGCCATTTTGGACTCAGTTCAGTTGTATGTGTGGCAGATTCGGACCCAGTCCAGCCGTTCTCACCCAGCGCAGAGAAACATCCGCCCGGCCGGACGTGTGCGTTGATCCCTCCGCGATCCGTGATTTGGATCCCGATTTCCGCGGACGGCGTTTTGATGGGAATATCGGTTTTCCCGATGGATTTTTCCATGTGTTAAAGTTTGATTAAGCGGATCGGAGGGTGGACATCAGGCCGACGGTCACTAGACTCCGTGCGTGTGTTTATTGTCGGTCATTTTAAATGTGTGCAGAGCAGCAGATCCTGAACGGGACAGAATCGGGAGTGTTTTTGTGTCACTGAAGGAATATGATCGCTTCCTGGCTGACTTTTGCACTTCTTCTGGGAACTTTCGGTGCAGGTAAGATCACATTTATTCATGTGTCCAGACTGCACACATGCTTCATTAATGCTGTGAGAATGAATGCGTGAAACGGCATCAGCTCGTGCTTGTTTTGCGGATAAAGTGAGTTCTTACATTGTTTTATCGCTTTATTGAGCATGTAACGCGTTCATCTCCAGTGTTGTGCAGAATCGCACGTTTATTGTGATGTTTTTGTGTTTTAATTTCTCTGTCATTGGAGTTGCATTTGAGAAACATGTGAGTTTTTTATGCGTTAGTTTGTAATGACTAAGATTTTAACATTGATGTAAATGTTTCACTGTTATTGAGTGTTTATGGACGTGAATGGCTTTATGAGATATTAGATTCATTCATAAGTACAAACACTAACAGCGGTTTGTGTAGCAGTGCTGAGATTTCATCTGTCACAATTTACACATCAGATCCTCAGTGTAATGTTACCTGTAAACAACTGCATTGTGATGTATGTTTGCGGGTTGCTTTTATAATTGAATGCATAGGTTGTATTTGAGTGTGTGTTGTTGTGTTGTGGTTGTGTTGTGTTGTGGGGTTTGTGTTGTTGTATTGTTGTGTTGAGGGGTTTGTGTTGTTGTTGTGTTGTGGGGTTTGTGTTGTTGTTGTTGTGTTGTGGGGTTTGTGTTGTTGTTGTGTTGTGGGGGTTGTGTTGTTGTGTTGTGTTGTGGGGGTTGTGTTGTTGTGTTGTGGGGGTTGTGTTGTTGTGTTGTGGGGTTTGTGTTGTTGTGTTGTGGGGTTTGTGTTGTTGTGTTGTGGGGTTTGTGTTGTTGTGTTGTATTGTTGTGGGGTTTGTGTTGTTGTTGTGTTGTTGTTGTGTTGTGGGGTTTGTGTTGTTGTGTTGTATTGTTGTGGGGTTTGTGTTGTATTGTTGTGGGGTTTGTGTTGTGGGGTTTGTAGTTCTATAGAGCTTCACATTCAATAACATTTAAGATCATTTACACTCATCATTAATAATCTCTGAGCCAGAAATGCAACATTTGAACATGCTGTCAGATATACAGACACACTGAATGTTTAGCACATAATTCTGCCTTCAGTGTTGATGTGGTCATGATGTGTCTGATCAATCAGATTTATTGATTCATTTGTTTATTCTTTATTTCAGTTTTGTTCGTGTTGTTTTACAGTATCTCACGACCTTCTGCAGTTTTGTACATAATGAACCTTTGATTTAGAAGATCTGTGGTATTGTGGATGGTTCTGGAGTTTAGTGTTATGTAAATGATTCTGTTAGAAAACATTGTGCTTTTAAAACTCTGTCACTGTGTTATTAGTTCATTTTTAAGTGTTTTTATTGTCATTTTAGTGACACAGTCACATTTAGTCACATTTAGTGACTGACAGAACTAAAACATCTAAATACAGCTTTTGACAGTTAAAGTTCTTTCTATAGAGAATTACAGTGAGATATAAGAACTTCATTTGAATTGTGAGAGTTTTGGTGCTGTGGTCTGTTATATAAAGATGAATCTCTTAAAAAACACTTTAACCCCAAAATCACAAGAAAAAATAAAATCAGAGTTTTCCTGTTTAATGACCATTTTGTGTGTTTGTGTTGTGTTGTCGTTTGGTTGTTGTGTGTGTTGTTTAATGTTCTTTGAACGTTTCAGAAGTCCCCTGGCTGAGACAAAAGGTGCTTTAAAAGCTGAGCAGGCCAGTGTGGCATTTAAACACTTCTGATGGTGGAAACAAATTACTCTTGATGTTTTCTGTGTAGAGCAGGATTTACTGCTATTGTGCCCCAAAATCTGTGCTGAAGAGCAAAGCAACGGCTCTCAACAAGCTGGTTGACCTTCTCTGCACACTTGTGTGTGTGTGTTTGTGGTGAATGGTAGGAATGTTCCCCTCGGTGGGCTGCAGATTACTGACAACTAGATGTTTTGTATGTGGTTAGTGTGTGTGTGTGTGTGTGTGTGTGTTCACAGGATCAGTCTCATTGGGGGTGGGTGAAATTCTTCTGTGGGCTGAAATGGCCACCATATAATCCAGCGTTTTGACCAGCAGCGCCCAGCGCTGTACAGAATCATCTACAGCCGTGCTTCTTAAACCTGGTGCTGGGACACGCTGCAGTTCACAGTTTGTGTGTCTTATCAGACACGTTCAGTTCAGCTGAAGATCAGGTGTTAAATAAGGGTTCAGTGCTGTCGACGTTCAGGACCACAGATCTGATATTTGACTGCATGTTGTGGATGCAGGTTGGGCGAATGGGTGGGGGGCTGGGAGAGAGAGAGCGAGCGAGCGAGTAAGTGTGTGTATTGGGGGCACTGTGGGAAATGGGGGATGGGACGCCTCCAGCAGGGACTGGAATTTAAAGAGACAGTACATATTTTTTCTAGAGATCAGGCTAAATCAGGCATCACTGTTACTGTTGCTAACCATCAGAGTTGATTGGTTTGAGTTTGTATTAAACTTAAATTCTGTTGATGGACAGTGAAGGACCTGAGACAGATCTGGAGAGCTGTGGATGGAGCTTTTTTGACATGGATCAGTAAAAACATCTAAGCGTTCCTACATCAGCAGCTTAGAAAACATTTAGAGCAATCAAACAACTGTAAAGCATCATGTTAAAACACTCAGGATATCTTGGTTACCACATAGCAACACCCTGGCAACCAACCAAAGATCTCTGGCAATGTGTTTGTGTTGCTGGTTTGTTGTCCTGACAAGATTTTCTGATGTTCGTAAGTTCATTTTTGTAGCACACACTTGCGACACACTTCATTCTCTGGAAGTCAAAAAATGTTTAAGGGTTTAAAACTTTCATAGGCAAGATGAAGAGTGTGTGAATTCAGAATTAATTCCAGTGTTTCAGTTTCACTTAGCAGTGAAATGATCTTCAGTGGGTTTAAATGTGTGTTTTGGATCTTTGTCCTGTGATGTTGTTTTTTCTGATGGTCATTTGTGTTTGTATTAGGGAAATTATGGGAATTGGTTGGAAATTTTGGATTTCAAACTGTATGACATACAAGCATAAATATAAACATATTCTCAGACATACTGTATGACTGTCTTTATCTGTATAATTCCCGTATACTCCCATAAATTCCTGTTCCCAAAATTTTGCAACCTATTATTATTCTCATTATATACTGTAAGTACAGTGAACACACTCGTCAAGTTGTTTGTAAAGTTGCTCATTCAGTTGTTTTTGACAGGAGGCTGCGAGTGGAGTCGCGTGCTGTGGAAACAGTCGAGCTGTTCTCTATGTGGTTTGTTTACTCTCACAGATAAAGCTTATCTGGGCCAGGGCTGCACGGGCAGAACCTCGTACACAAACAGTGATTTCTCGCAGCCTTTATCTCGCACACGGCCTCATTGTGCATCATATGTGTCGCTCCGAGTCCTCGTGAGCGTGGAGTGAGATTCGATTAGCTGATGGTGTCGTTTTCTCAAGTGTTCCACAAAACGACCGTCCGTGAATGTTCACTGTTAAATATTTGAATAGTTTTCTGAGCTTGAGAAACACATGAAATACACACGCACCTCATGAAGCTATAAATCTGTGGAAATCTGTGCAATGCGTTTAAACATGGTCAGTTACGGAAGGCCAAGCTGATGTACACTGAGCTGCAAAACAGCATTTAAGATTTTCTGAATCATCCGGCCAATCAAACTATTTATTAAATATTCACAAGATGAGAACATTGCAGCATTTTTGTGAGGAGTTCCACAGTTGTGAGTTTATTACAGTTTATCTGTGGAATCTGGACCAGACGTGGAGAATGTTTAGTTCTGTCTTTTCATCCTGACTAGAGTTACAAAGCTGGAGAATTTTGGAAATATTCCAAGTTGGATTATTACAGGAATTAAAGGGAATTAATGAGTTATTTTGGAGTATGTTTTTTACAAACTATATCATATTGAAAAGTAAATATAAACATATTTGCTTCTTCAAAACATGTTTTTATCGATGTGCCGTAATTCTTATACATCCCCATAAATTTCCATTAAGTTTCCAAAATTTTGCAACCCTAATCCTGGCCGTGAGCAGCTCATGGTCTCTCTCAGCTGTTCTGCTGGACTTTGTTTGTTGCAGAAGTTTCTTCAGAAAGCAGAGCACAGAAGGGGTTGAGTTGCTTTCAGCATACGACTGACAGCTCTTATACTCTGTTGTTGTGAGAATTAATTTACGCCCTCCGTGTGTATCTGTGTGTGTGTGTGCTTGTGTACCTTTCTCTGTGTGTGTGTGTGTGTTGCTTTTGGAATCCATTTGTTGGCAGGGCAGGGGCCCGTCTGGTGGAGTAAGTCTGGCCCCTGTGGTGGCCCCCCTCTGCTTTTGTGTCAGCCGGTCTGGGCTCAGATATGTTTGGGTGCAGTGGGTTGTTTGTTGAACCCAGACTCACCGGACACACCGCGCTGACACCGTCTTCCTCCAGCAGAGTTTCTGTTATATTCAACATCTGTTTCATGGCTGTGTTTTATTCTAATCATAGACGTGAGCCAATGAAGATTTGTTCATTTTTACATGACCTGTATCCCAGCTCACAATTTTAGGTTGTAAGAACATTTCCCTAACATTTTTTAAATTCAGTAACGTTTTAAAACATTCCACTAACTACTTAATGTTTTGATATACAGCGTTAATAAATGTTCTACTAACGTTACCGCAGGAATGTTTTTAATAACTTTAAGAGAACTTTGTTAGCTGATGTTCTGAGAACGATTCCTATCAGCTGGGAACCAGATTTGTTGAATTGGTCATGTTGAAGTTTCTTCATTGATGTGAACTGTAAGTAACCTCAGTTATTGTGATGTATATGAGCAGAAGGTGTGTTTATCAGTCTCAGCAGATGATCAGATGTCTCCTTCATTGTTTCACTCGGGCTGTGGGCTGGTTTGGATGGAGATGGGGCAGATGGAGGGATTGTGGGTAATACTGACTCCCAGGCTCCTCTCGTGACCTCTGTGTCTCTGTCAGGACGTCCAGCTGTCTCCAGACATCACGCCCGTCATCGGTCTCCAACAGAATAAAACGAGCTGCAGAAAAATCTGGCGCATGTGAATGTTGAGAGAATCCAGATGAATAAAGGTGGAAAATCTTCTTCATTAGTTCATGATACCTGAAGCTGTTCAGATGTAGAACTGAAACTCGCTCGTTTGAGACTGTTGGCTGATTTATGAAAAGCTTTGACCTGACACGTATCACACAAAGTTTAGAAGTGTCTGTATAATCGTGTAGTAGTGTTCTCTAAAGTTACAGATTGAAGCTTTAAATATATTGTTTCATTAGGAGTTTAGTTTTTAAACGTAGCATTAGATTTCAGTCATTGTTGTAGTGTGAGGCCGTGTGAGAAAAGGCTGAGAAGACGTGAGACGTTCCGTGACGTGGGAAGGAGGGGTGGTGGAGGGCACGCTTTTGTCATTGAAAACACAGTCGTGACCACCTGCCACATGGAGGCCCGTCAGCGCCGGATCACGGGTTCATGGGAAACTGTTTCCTCGAGCACTAGCGTGATAATTCACTGTTGTGTTTAATGGCATTGTGAGTCTTTGAAGTGTTAAATGACCAAAGCAAAGATCTTCACAGAGGAATTCATGAATGTTACAGTCAAACATCAAGTATAACATCTTACTTTTAAACCTGTTAAAAAACAAAGTTAACGTGAGAAAGTGAACTTTTTATTTACTGAGTGATTGTGTGTGTTTGAGATTCATTTGTATTTATAATTACATTTAGGGCTGCACAACATTAAAATGATTGTAATACTTCAGAAAGTTACGTGTAGTTAGTTTTAGCTTTCAGATAACAGAGAGACAGAATGCAAAATGTGTTTCCAATTTTTAAATATATTTCAATTTAATTTTAATTCATTTCACAAATGTAAGCATTTTTGTAGAGCATCCTGATACGCATATCGCATTATTTAGCAAGTTATTGCATATCGCATTTAATATCGCACAGCCCTAATTGCATTGCATGAATGTTACAGCTGAAGAAAACGTAATGCAGAAGTGAAATATATTTCCTGGTAAACATCAGAGGGGTTTTAATGGTTTGTATGTGTCTTTACTCACACACCCGCATGTTTTAAACACTATGTGGCAGAACGCAGAATTCATCCGCCTCAGTCCTGACCTACTTACACACTCCTCACACACACACAGCCTCGAAATCTCTCCGTCTGGGGTGAAATAAGGTCTTAAAACCCAGAACATCTTTACGTTTGAAGGGAAGGAGGTGATTTTTCAGGCTGTTGTTTTTATTCCTGACTGAACTCAGATTGCCTGCCGTCCTCAGACAGTCTCTCTCATTCAGACCTGCTTTCCATTCCAAACTGTTTTTATTACAATCAGACCTCATTGTTGTTTTTGTTCTTTGTGGTTATGTGCTTGAGTTGTGGTTTGCGTTCCATGCCAGCGGCTATAAATAGATTTTTGTAGGAGAACCTGAATGAGCGGAGAACAGGGTGAGAAAAACCCTTTTTGTTGTCCAGATGGACGTCTGCCAAACACTGGAGTGTTTCTGGAGGTGATGGAGTGAAGAGGTTTTGAAGATTGTTGTTTGTCTTTATCTTGTGTGAATGAGGGATTGTTTGTGTTGTCATGTTTCTCAAGTTCTCCAGACCTGATGAAGAGGCTTCCACACCATTACTGGTGTCTTCATGGTCCTTC
>JAZGTK010004599.1:9267-24146 GCA_036877625.1 Ambastaia sidthimunki
TATATGTCAAGATATTAATTTATAGCAGTAGTTCTTTGCTGGTGAAATTAAATAGCCTCTGGATATGACAGACATGAGGTCATGCGGCCCTGCAGGACATGAGTGACCTGCTTTGATTTCAGATAATTTCTACAGTAGGAAGTGCTGGCGGCTCTAATGGATCAAGCCTCCAAAACTGATTTCCTTTAGGACAATCATTTGTGAGACTCTATATATGAGTATCCTCTGAACAACCCTGTGTTTCCATTACCAGTGTGTCTTACATGTTAGTGTTTTGCATTTCCGTCCTTCTTCTTCTAACCGCAAGGTTCAAATGAAGTGCGAAAAAAATGTGTTCTCAAATTAGACAGGACTATTTTTTTCTTTGTTTTGCCTTTTTTAACACTCCTGTTTAATCTTTTGTTTCATGTATTTGTCACGCAAAGAAAGGCTTTTGTTGTAAACTCAGTCGGTGGCTCACACTGAAGCTCTTCTTAATTAGAAATGAATTTGTATCCAAGTGCTCACTGGCAGGCTACTAAAGTGTCGTCTCACCCATACCGGGGCCTGTGGCATGGCAACCTAGGGGATGTTAATTTGCTGCTGTATTAGGAGCCAAAGCCAACTGCTGGGGCTGTCACCTTGGAAGGACAAAAAGAGAGAGGATAAACAATGGATTTATTCAGGCATCAGACATAGTGAATTGCTGTTTACCTTTTGACATTAATACTGACACATTTGTCTGTCAATACGAGACTTTTTTGTTAACTTATGAATTTTGTCATTGTGTAGTTAAAGCTTCATTGTTTGGTTTAGTTAGTGACTGGAATAAAATGTGCAATCCCAGCTAACAGGGAACATTCTCAGAATGTTTCTAAACTACTTTCTACGTTATTCTAAAGTAGTTAGCGGAATGTTTTACATTGAACAATAATGTTCATGATACAATAATGACGTTTTGTATATTTCTAAAAATTTCAAAATAATGTTTTTAACTTTTTTACTTATTTGAAATACTACAGAAATATTCCTAACCTAAAATTATTAGCTGAGAAGTTTTGGGGGGATAATATGACATAAAAAAGTAAGAAACCGTTTCAGATTTTTCATCCATATGTTCATTTCTGTGTCTGGAGGCAAACCACAAGTATCTCTTTCTTACATCCTTTATATTGCCTTTATTCTCTGCGGCCTATGGAACCCATGATCTATTGCTTATATGTGGCCTTGTACATAGCCAGGCCACTGCTGACACAAGATGAAATTGGTCATCGCCAACACATTTTGAACTCCATCTAAAGATTGACCCTCTGGCAATTTCAGCAGCGATGTGTATGGAGAAACTGATAATACAATAGTGTCATTGTACACTACTTTTAACACCATCAGCTCTGATTTTAAGCCATTCCTTTATATTTTGGCCCTTTCATGTTATAAAAGAAATTAAATGGTTCAGATTTGTGCATACTTTCAGACTTTTCTTTGTGTTAAATAGATCTTTCTGTAATGATACGTAGCAGTTAGCACTTAGCTGCATTCCAGTCTCCAGTTGGAGAAAATGGAGGCTTCTTTCTCTTCTTCCTAGTCATACAATCATCTAACAGGCTGCGTTTTTTGAAGGTTCCTCATAGAAACACTGGTTTCAGACAGGCCTCCAAGGCATCATAATGTCACGTCTAAAGATAAAGAATACATTCAAGTGAACTTTAGACATATAACTAATCAAATATAGCTGCAATATGTAACTTTTGCCTCTCTATCGCCATCTCTGTTTGAAACAAAAATTGCAGGTTTAAACAAAAAAGCTTTGATGCTTATTTCTTGGTAGAAATAAAATTATATGATATAGACTCAAATAGACATCAAACAGAATAGAACCAAAAACGCATTTATGAATGCATGCACAGGATTGTGGGATATTAGTTCCATCTGATGCATTTTAGCAGACAGGATGCTATGCAAACATTTCATTTTGACATGCCTTGTTGTCTTATGCCTCCATTTGCAGAGAAGGCAACGTTTATCAGGTTTCTGACAATCTCTTGACATCCTGTATGCTTAAGCTTACCAACCTGAGAAGCAGGCGTTATTAAGCAATGTTTTCCCTGACTAACTGGAATGATATTAGACTGTTAGACGATCTCAGAGACTCTCTTTTTAAGCTCCATCACAGTCCATCTAATTACGGAGGAAGCCATTGGCTTCACCACCGTACGTGCGACAAAGATAACCAGCTTCTGATGACAGCAACACACCCTTATTATTCCAGAGCTGTCACTGAAACACTGGCCCTTGAATGGTTTAAATAATTATCCAGTGGACCGTGAATTTGATTCAACAGAGCTGTGTCAAAACGACGGTTATCCAAAGCTAATAACCCCACAACCTCTTGTGAGCTCGGCTGAAGGCTCGGTAGGATTCAGGTGGAAGGTGCAGAAAGGTCAGGTTATTTGTGACCTGCTACCATACAATAAGATTCCTGTGGGCAAACATGAGAGCCAGAACAGATGATAAGTACCAGGGTTGGGAACTATTCATTCACACAGCAGAGGGCTGATTTAATTAAAACAGTGAGCATTAGGTTACATGAGTATGGTACAACCATACCAGCATGGAATGCAAAATATGAGCTAGAACTAGACTAAATTAAAATGAGCAGATAACCAGCAATATCCAGCATTCATTTAAAAACATGAATTTAAAAGAATACCTGGATTCCACTTATTAGATTCACTAGCAAAAATGAAAGAAATCCCACTTCCAAGTGATTAAAAATTAATTAATAACAATAAAATCTTTCGATTAATTCTCTTTAATTTGCAATGTTTTGTTACAGCTCTTTAATTATAGATCTGACAGATTAGGACAGGGGTCTTCACTCTGTATTCCTGATATCACTGCTACTCTCTGATGATAAAACATATAGAACAGCAAAGTACTGTACACTCATTTCTCATAGGTTAATTAACATTGTGCTAGCAAGATTACCTCATTTGATTTGGCTAAGCTCAGTGCATACAATGTATTCAAGTGCACATCTCTGAAACATCACTTTTTATTAATACATAATTCATGTTCTAATCATGTTCTTATGCACTAACAGGCTTTCAAAACAACACAGAGTATAAAATATATAGATTGTTTTTCTATATTGTATGTTTATTGTTGTCCATGAGCGTTGAGTTAATGTATTCTCCTGTTTATGAGCCCATTCGGTTTTTAATTGATGGAACGTCATACTTCCAGCCTCTGTCCTGTATTTCTCCATCACCTTTCTCCCCTCTCCCGCCAGGCTGTGAAGCCCTTGGCTCAAGGTGACCAGCAGCATCTGGGACAATTAACAGCCCCTGAACTGACACTTCAGAGAAATGGAAGGATATGAAGGCGTGGCACAGCGCAGGTGTGAGTAATTTTTGTTTTGTGAGTGTGTCTATAAGGGCAAAGGCTGTACGCACTCTTAAAAATATAAGTTCCTATCAGAAGCCAGAAGGGCTATAGGGGGAAATGCTATAGGGGAGCTTTTTCTAATTGTTTAGAAAACAATATATGTACTGGTCTTTAAGGAACCCAAAAATGGCACACTGATCTAAACAACCTGTAACACAACATAACAACTATTTCAAAAGAACCATATAACGAACTCAATAATCCAGCCAAAACAAATCTCTATAAAAGATTAAGGTGCCACAAAGAATCACTGAAGAAACTTGTAAAGAGCGTAAAGTCACTGAGTAAATACAAGGACCCTATGTTATTCTAGAGGGGCTCAACCCCAAGCAAATATTTAAAATGAACAGACACATTCAAATGAACATGTGAATTATTAATGTTTGGAAAACACACGTCTGCCTCGTCATTTTACTGCATCCTTCTCA
This sequence comes from Ambastaia sidthimunki, assembly GCA_036877625.1. Lineage (NCBI taxonomy): Eukaryota > Metazoa > Chordata > Actinopteri > Cypriniformes > Botiidae > Ambastaia > Ambastaia sidthimunki. The sequence goes on from JAZGTK010004599.1 coordinate 13,122, forward strand.
TTGCTTGATGAGACAAGGCCCCCTTGACTTTTAAATGCATTTCATTTTTCACCACAGCTACCTGTGGCGTTGATATATTGCTGCTTATTTCTTCCAGAGGACGATCCCCAGCCTGCCTCGATGTTTTTATATGCATGTATTGAATCATTTATCAACTTGCAAGATCATTCAATAATATGCTTTTCAGTAACGCAGAGAATAAGACTTTGCTGGCACGACGATGATGGCTTTAGTCTGCCTCTCCTCATGCCTGTGTTTTTATGAAAATGAAACGTGTGTCATTCTGTAGCCGGCTTCTCCTTAGATGTCGCAGAACTGGCAGAAACGTTATGAGAAAAGTACGATTATCCTACGGTACATAAATCTATCAGTGAGAGCTGGCAGTATTGAAGATTAAATCACTGTTGCTGTGCTATAAAATGTAATATGGCAATAACAAAGGAAAGCTTGTGATGAAAAAGTGTAAGGTTTCTGTTTGGATTCTCAAATGCTTCTCACTTGCTGCTCAGAAGGAGGGCTCCTTATCGGGAGATAACAAAAGCCGTACAGCATAATTACCCAGCCTGGGTCACCTTGGGCGTCACAAGAACACTGCGTGTTCTAGAGACAGTCAACGTAATGAAATTCCTAAAGTAAAAGACACTTTTTGGTAACACGTCCTTCTGTATAATCATTCCACAGAGTTGGTTTAATGAGACTCTCATGACAACCTCAAAAGCCAAAAGACTCATAAACATTCAGATATTGTAGCTAAAATCCCAGCTGATAGAAATATGGATTCATTTCTGGTTTCTTCTCTCTCTTTTACACTGTGGAGCATCGCAAGTTTATTTTGAGGCACAGACAGACAGATTTCCTCGTGGGTACGAGAGGTGCAGTATGCAGGTCAAACAGACTTTGTGGTCGTCCGTTTCCACCAGCCAAAACTCCACCCTAAACTTCATCTTATGAGCGTCACACTAAACATTGTCAGCATTAGCAAAGCAACATCATTATTTCTATTTGTGTCACATCCACACACAGCCAATCTCTGTTCGAATCACTCAATGCGATTGCGTCTAAAACATGCCGTGGCTCAGTATATAAAAGGCAGTGTTCAAAGGGTTGTCTCAGTCAGCCATCTAAAAAGACAGCAGTTACAAAGGACTAACTGATGGGCCTTTGTGATTTATTAAAGTGTGAAGATCCTTGATGATGTTAATATTAGAGAAGCATTCAAACTGCTCTTCATCAAAAGCCCACTCACAGCAGAGAGAGAGAGAAAAGGAAGATAGCAACATTGGATGAGAGACATTAGGGGGAGGAACATTAGAGCCTGAAAAAAACACTCATATAGCCCTGCTGTTCAAAGAGATTATTGAACAATATGTCTTAAGTGCTTACAAAATTTAGTATAATAGAGAATACATAGTGCTATACCAAAAGTACCTCAAAACATAATGTAACACATTACGTGTCATATAGATATATATATATTTATATATAGTTAAGTGACTCAGTTTGACAGTCTCTACTACAATCTTCAAAAAAGACTCTTTCACCCAGTCCAATACAGTATATATCACAAATCGTGGTTAAGACTAATCATTTACAGTTCTACATCCAGATATTCATTCATTCATTAAGAGGATGGCATTTTACATTCCTCAAATCTCAAATACATTATTGCACTTTAAATAAATAAATAAATTCATTAAAAACAAAAGAAACCCACCAACACTAGAACCAGTTTTACATTTCTGCTTGTGTTAAAGCTGAAGTGTGTAATTTGTTTAATGTTAAAATACTATCCCAGCTTAATATGCAGAGTCTACAGCAAGTAGTGGTGAGTAGGTGTTATTCCTCCAAAAAACGTAAACACTGTGACTTGGTGGTGCTATCATAACATTAGTCTGTTTGTATAAACATCCCAAACAGCCACACACAGCAACACTGACTCAACCAATGGTGTGAGTTGGGGCAGAACTATCCGACCAATGTTCAACGTTCAGGAATCCTGTTTGAAAACAATCACTTTTTTTGGAAATCCATTAGTGCTGCTACTGGTACAGAAATAATACACTTCATCTTTAAAGCCTAAATCATTTTATTGGTCATCAGAAGCTTGTGGACCACAAAGCTGAAAACACAGTTCATTATTGGCACGTGGAAGGGTAGGTTTACACTTCAGATTCCAAACTAGAAATTCTCCCCCATGTCATGGGCACAACAGGGCTAGTATGAACCACCCTGCTGCCTGGGACAGGCACTAGATGGTCATCCTGTAGGTGTGTGGTTGCCCTGTAACCTCCATATGCATTGTCACTGGGATGTCCCATGCAAGGGAAGATGTTGCATAACTCTGCTGGTCCATATGACAGTGGACTCTGGTAGACTGGCAGCTCAGGGTAGGAGTACGGCCTATGCACCATGCTGGAGGCTCTCCTAACAGCAGCAGCATTATGGAAAACTGCCTCCTTGTAGGACGGAAGCCTGGTTGACTGGCTGTGTCTCAGCTTCTGAGTTTTCCTGGAATGTCGTCGGAAGGGATGAGGGTAGGTGTGATCCACCGGCTGGGATAAGCACAGGGTATTTCTGACCCGTCCGTGTGCGTCCACACATGGGAAGAGGTCAGGTATAGTCACTCGTGAGGAGGCTGGGACAGGGGGCCTTTCGCCAGGAAACCGGACTCTGTCGGGGCCCCAAGTGGCTTTCAGGAACGAAGGTCTTCGATGAAGCTTTCTTTTCCCTATCAAAGGTATCTCATCCAGCAATGGGTCAAAGTATGTTTTGATGCAGGAATCGCATGCTGTGTTGGCTGTTACAAAAGGATTTGTGCTGTAGGAAGAGGAGAGGTTGTTCTCTGCAAATTCGTTTGCTTCTGCTCGACATGTTGTTTGGTCTTTATAATCATGCAGCCCTCTCAAATCCATGGACTCCATGATGAGATTATGGGGTCTCTTTTTCTGCCTGATGCCATCAGAGAAACCACCGTGACAGGACGTGTGGTGTTCGGTGTAGATGTCTGGCACTTGTAGGTCTCTATATGGAACAAAGGAAGAACCAGTATGGGTCAGATCAGAATGAAGCTCATGCATCGCAAGGTGAGGAGTACTCAGGCTCGATACAGGAAGCATCCCATCATACAAACCCCTGGTCCTGGCAGGAAGCGTGTAGCGAAGAGGAGTGGGGCGTGTTAAGACTCTATGGTTTACCATTGGTTGTGGGCTTGTGGTTTTGGTGTGTTGAGTAAAAGGGGGAGTTATAGAACGCTGCAAATGAGGTATGTGGTTCTCTGTGACGTTAGTAATATAAGAAAAGTGACCAGGAACTTTCTCAGTTGTGGTCACTTGTGGAATACGTGCCGGTAGGCTGCCACTGTGCCTGCTCCAGTTCTCGATGGTCTTTGTGGCGTTATCCAATGAGTTTTCCACCTTTGTTGAGGAGACAATGTCCTTGGCTGTCTGCAGCATTTTTAACATGTTAGCCTGTGCGTAATTTGCAGTGATGTCTGGATTCTGTATGCCTGTAGATCTGCCGATATCTTCAACACCATTAAAGCAGCTGTATATACCCTAAAATTTAAAGCACAATAATGAACAGTTTGCAATTTTTCAGTAAATGTGCAATCCTACATTAAATGTTATGCTCTGGAAATTTTATTGGTTTTGTTTATGTCACAGCTGTATTTCTCTCCATTATAATAAAAGTTTGAGGGGTTAAAATTATTTTAAAGATTATATACATTAACATTACTTCATAAACTAAGAATTAGGTATCTAACTAACAGCAAATAATGTAAAGTGCAAAGGATTATTATGGGATGTAATTTATCAAGGGAGTCTCACCCTGCTAATGGCCAGCAGAAAATCTAAGTGGTCAGACTTGCGGACAGAGTGCCTGAGTTTCCAGTAGAGTAAATGTTCCCAAGCAAACACCAGCAGGCTGAGGCCCATGGCCACTAGCAACATGTAGAAAACACCTGCCATGTTGTCTATGTCCAGTTTGGAGCTCATGACCTCATTTTTCTCATTCTGGCATATTCCAGACAGCCACACTGTCTCCAGCCTCTGTGTGTCCCCTGCGTGAGAGGAAATAGGGTCAGGAACTATGCCAGAAACAGCAGCAGTCACAGGCTAATCAACTATGACAGAATCAAGTAGATATTATAAGAACGTCATGTATGCCGTGTTCCAAAAACTAGTGAACTGTCTATCTAGACAACATTTTAGGGTGTTGTAGAAATTCTCCTGCATGAGAGCTGTTCTAAAATGTAGAATTAAAACATGCTTTTAGACTTATTCGAATTATACAAATATTTAAATAAAAATAAAAATAGATTCAGATGCTGCCTATGTAGGCGTTAAGGCAGCTCACTAGGATTTAGAACAGAGCCAATGTCTACAATTAATTGAGGTTTTCTGATTACTGTAGTTTACATTGGCATGGCATAACCTCTCAATTCTCAGCACATTCAATGCTTTACAGTAAGAGTTCCATGCTGGGCGAGAGGATATTAAGTGTGGAACAGTTCCGGCCCCCCAAGTGCAATTTACCGTCTCCCAGGAACTGGAGGAGAGCCAGATCTATGGGCCGCTTCCAGCGCGAGTCCTTCTGCAGAGCAATGCCATAACCTGTGGTAGCAAAGACCTTCCCACTACCAATGGTGACCAGCTTGCAGCCCTCATCTTTGCCAGCCATATAATTAAGAACTGCTGCATCGTATATGAAGGCATCCAGCTTCCTACACAGAAGACAGAAATGAGCCTGAGGCAAATGGTTTAATAATTACACATGATTATGTGAAGTAAATAATTAGCCCTTGTTAATTCTTACTGCTTTTGTTTCTTGATGGACAGTAAATAATGCGTTATTTATGCTTTGTGTTTGTTTTATTCTGGTAAAAACAAAAGGTTTACCTTTAGCTCCATATGAAAAGGTGCAAAAATATGGTAATACCATGCTTTTGTAATTTATAAAAATCTAATAAACACTATGATGTGTGAATATGAATACGATAGCCTTTTAGTACTGTGGTATAATTAGAGATCTCAATATAACAATATAACCAAACCCACCGTCTAATTCTAACTGAAAACAAAAAATATTTACTGTATTTTTAATTTACTGTAATTATTTACTTTATTATTTACTGTATAGCATATTTACAAATGAGGAGGGCCTTAAAAAGATGGTTTTACAGAATATATGGTCAAGTAAATACACAGACACACACACACACACACACACACACAAGTGTTGTTGTTGTAGCCCACCCTGTTTTAAGGCTGTTGAGTGCCTCCTCTACTCCCTTCTGGTTGTATTTTATCATGTGGGTGTGCATGTCAGGGTAATTGCTCCGAATGTTCCTCTCAGTGCTCCCGTTTGGAACCGTCCCAAAGCGGAAGGGAGGATAATGTTCCTGGGGTTTTTGAAACTGAAAGAAAAATAAATAAATTGCATTTCACTTGTTGAGTCGGAGCAGGGTCAGGATTAACCTTGATAATGCAGATCAACAGAGATTTTACATACAATCACCTGTTTGCCCAGGAGAAATTAAGAGGGAATTGTGGAATAACAGTATCTTTAGAATCAGGAGCATTGTTTATTTATTTGGACTTTTCTTTATACTGATCAAGGCTTCTGGAAAGTTGGCAGTGACTTATAATTTACACAATACACAGTCAGTCTCCTAAAAGATAAAAGAGTGAATATATTGAACTGTGTTGTTCATTTTACTTCAAATCCATAAAAATCTTTTTTAATCCTCCGTCACTGAGGCCAGTTACATTCTCATGTCTGTAAAGACACAAGGATTTGATAATTATCACTGTTATATCTTTGAGAAAGTTGTGACTGTATGAAATACACACATTCTAATGCTATCATGTATCACTGCTTGCAAAACCGCAAGTGTGCCTTTAAGCGCTTGTTTTTTATTTTAATCTTTAAGCGATTAATCTGTTGCTGTTTGTCCTCGAGGTCCAATTAATTTGCATAATGTCATGAATTTGTGTCGCTTAGGGTGTTTTTCTCAGGAAATATAATGAACATAAATAACGGTACGATACACTTTGAAGCAACAATGACAGAGAACTTTGAAAGTTGCCAATTTACTGATATTTTCAGGATGCTCGATGCTCGAATTCTCTTTGCTGTCTGCAAGAATTTTGGATGCCTGCATGAACTGCTCTCAATACAAAGTTGACAGATCATCCTAGTATAATATTTCAGACCTGCTGGGTCTCATAGAGATGCATTGTTTCATTTTAAAATCTTGTTGTAAACAGTCTGCATATATTCACCAAAACTGACCACGGCAACAGCTTTAAAAAATTATAAAAATTATGGTCATTTTGTTTTAAGAAACGTTCTAGTATCATTTGTTTACATTTCCCTCTTAGTTTTGCATGAAACTTACAATGACATTGGGACATTTTTTTTTACTTTTTGGACTCTTTATGATGTTGGGTTTGGTAAAAGATGTCAAAATCCAGCATCTGTCACACACCTCATTTACAATTACAACTGGCTCACCTTTTTGTCACTAAGTCCAGACACAGTGTCAATGTACTGCTCTTGGATCATGAAGGCAGCTAAATTGGCCGTGTAGCTAGCAAGGAAGATGACAGCAAAGAAAGCCCAAACCAGGACCATAATTTTGCTGGTTGTGCCTTTGGGGTTTTCAATAGGAACAGAGTTGTTGAAGACAATTCCCCACAGAAGCCAGACAGACTTCCCAATGGTGAAGGTTGGACCCCCGGGGGCTATAAGAATACAAGCAAGTATGAGAGAGTGTTTTTGTATACACAGTACAGTATATATCAAATATATAATTAATACTATCACAGCTTAATATAAGCTAGTCCAATAATTAAATTAAGAGTAGATAAATGCTAAACATACGTATACCCAGTGCCCAAAAATAACACTTGCAAAGAGCTAATTAAAATAAAATCTGATCTTGGCAAATTAATAAAAAATGTACTTGTATATAGTTACTCCAGTAACATTATTAGTAGTTTTTCCAATTTACCCGCCATTGGCAGGTGTGGCAAAAAAAGACTTAAACTCTTTTAAAGTATGTATACTCAACATAACAGATGTTCTGTTGGGCATTTCAATTGAATTAGTCACAGGTCAGGTCACCTGTGCGAAATTATTAAATGTCGCAAACAATGGCCAAAACACTTTCAGGTTCCACCTTGACATTGGTTCCTGAATGTGGTTCTTCTGTTAAACACAGCCACGTAAAAGCCAAGCAATCAATCAAAGTCAAATTAGCAAAGCGACAAACGTTAATTAAACCCCGAAAAATGACCTTTTACACTAGGAGACAAGTACACACCCTGTCAGCTCGGTTTATGTGGATTGATTAGGCTGGTCCTAACTATTCTTCCTCTTACAAAGCTTTGTGCCTCATACAGAGAAGAGTGTTTAGAACACCACGGCTGACCTTTGGCACTGACAAGACTTCGGTTGTAGCCAACAGGACTGAAGTATTCAAAGATGAACACGGTGACTGCCACAACAGTCAGGCACATTACGAACATCATAACCCATACGGCCGGGCTGTAGGGCTCTGGAAGACAGAGAGAAAGACAGAATTCATACCGTAAATTCAGCACACAACGAAATCTTCATATACACATAAAAATCAGCTGATTAACTGCGTTGTTGTTGACGATGATCTCGCACATAAATTTGTGTTTTTGTTTGTCACAGACACTGCGCAATTAGCATGAATAATGAACTAATTAATGCTTAGCAGAGATAAAATGCCTCTGTTTGTGTGCAAAGTTTCCGTACAAATTGTTTTTCTCACGAGGATTTATCATCGATTTAATACAACGCAGGCATAAAATTTTAATCTCATCACATTCTAATCAAAACCGCCATCGGCTGTGAATATTTAAAACTGTCTGCAGGCATCTCTCATAGTCTGGACGAGAGCAGCCTTGGATAGTGAATAATGAAGACTTCTCACCCAGAAAGGCAGAAGGTGAGACTGTTCCATTGCTTCTGGCCACCATAACGCTAATCCCCGTTTCCACAAACGGCACTGAAAAGTCAACGATCTCCGACCGCTCCTCATTGATGGTAAGAGAGCCGATGGCCATATCTGCACGCTTGTAGAAGACCTTAAACAAGGAAAAGACAGGATATAAACACTCATGGCAAGCATGTCAACCCAGCTAACAATTTAATTTAAAATTTAATGTTGTAAAAATGTTTCCCTTATGCCTCCATTAAGTAATAAAAACATTAAAAATGTTATATTGAATGTTCTAAAAATGTTCACAGCACCAGGTTTTTAGACATTACATAAACATTGGTACTTGGTTATAGGATCATTCTTCTTAAATTCTGTAATTCCTTTTAAAACATTCCACTCACAACTTTAGAATAATGTATTTGATATACATGATATATAATACTAAAAAAAGTTATAAAGGTCAATTAAAAGGTCAATTACTCAATTAAAAGTTTAGCCAAGACTGAAGCACATTTAAATGTGGAAATGTTTTTACATTCACTCAAAGTTAAGTTTCTTAGCCCAAGAATATGGCGATGACTTAATGAGTGATTTTTCTCAATAAAGAAACTTTGATGCACAGCAAATCTGTAAACCAGTTTAATCACAATGTTCTAGCTTATATTAAGCTAGCTTATATGATGACTAGTTTATATTAAGCTAAGAGTAGATAAATGCTTAACATATGTACACCCAGTGCTCAAAAATAACACTCGCCAAGAGCTAATTAAAAGCAAAATGTGATCTTGGCAAATTAATAAAAAAATTTACTTTTATATAGTTACTCCAGTAACATTTGTAGATTTCTCAGTCAGACTTCTGACTGTGTCTGGGACACAGCAGATGTTAAACTGAAACCAATATCTTGTTGCCCCAAAATTTACATTAAGAAGCAGCTGATTTTATTGTTGACATTTGAAAAGTTATAGTTATACAGTACAGTCACTTATATAGTTGTTTACTGACTGATCACCAGCCCTGCTCACACTTCAGTCACATTCATTTATTTTCAGCCATGGTTATTATTATAAAGCATTGCTTTAGCTGTAGGTGTCTGTGTGACTCATACAACATCTCTTCACAGGGATCAAAGACCACAGTTGTGGCCAATTACATTTTTTTACTGAAATGGATTCCATTGGTCTGCAGGAATGCAATTTCATTGGCTTGACAGCTCAATACATTTATGGCATTTTTAAGTCCTGATAAAACTGTAAGGAAAAAGTATGGTCATTTTTTTTTCCTTAGAAATGTACAAGTTACTCTCACTCTCTTATTCCCTTGTTCACTATATTCTGCTGTGCTCAGTATATTCAGTTGTGTTTAGTAATGTCTTCTGCACACTGCGCTTTATTTTGTCACAACCATATAACAATCTGTAACCTGCACATTCTCCGAATATCTGAATATTTATTGCTGCCTCGAATCTTCTCTTAAGTTTACTTTTATTATCTCTGACTGTTCAAATTTACTTTAAGTTTACTTTATGTTAATACTTGTGTTTATATACTCTGTAAATACTGTGCACAGTCTTTGGAGTGGACCAGTTTTACATTTCACTGCTGGTTGTATCCTGCATATAACTTTGTATGTGACAAATAAAAATCTTACATCTTGAATTGAGTTCGGTACAAATTCCCCAAAATAATGCTTGAACAACATCTGAAGTACTGGAAGCTGGCAATGAAGTGTACTTAATAAAATGAGTTAAACTGCTATCATTAGCCTCTGGTTCTTTATTTCTCCAGGGAAAAGGAAATGGACATGAACCACTAACTCTGTCATTGTGCACCTTGTAACATCGTAAATCAGTGTTGACAGATTTGTTTTGCCGTCACCCTCAATCATCCTCATGAATGGGATTTCTCACGTCACACTCATGTCAGTCTCGAGTTTCTATCTCATAATTACATAATCACTATTTACCAGATTTAACGAGTGACTTCTCGCCCGGTGTGAGACTGTTTGAGGCCTGTATGAGGAGTGAGGGTTTGCTATCTTTAAACTCATCAGCATGTGAGCAGATGCAGGTGATGAGGAGCGATGATCAGCAGCTGTGAAAGACACTTAACCGCCGGATTAAGTGATGCTACGCGCAGCGGGAGATCGCAGGATGCGACGCGTCAGGATCGCATTTTAAAGCCAGTTTTGCTCCGTGCCCTTAATAAGTTTAGCTGCGTCTCGCGGAAGTAATTGGAAGTTTCATGTTATGATTTGTGTTAAATAAAAAAGGAAGCGGGGTGCGAGTTACGTTAGGAAAAGGGCATTGACGCTGTCATAGGAAGCTGATTTATTTTTTGTATCACGCTGTAAACCGTTTTATTTTTAACTTCTCAGATGTTAATTTAGCTCATTTCCCATGAGCTCTGAACTGTTGACATGTTTGAAGTGTGAGCGTGCTTACGTGAGAAAAAGAGAGAGAGAGAGAAGGAGAGAGAGAATGTGCCAGTTTATACCTCTCCAATCATGCCATTCCAGACTCCACGGACCATCTTGCCATGCTTCCCGTTGGTGACCAGATAAAGGTCATATGAAAATTTGATGGTGCGTGAGAGTTTCTTCAGTATGTCTATGCAGAATCCTTTGCAGCAGAGTTTGGTGTAAGGTTCCGTGTGACCGGTTATACTGCACAGAGAAAGAAACGGCTCAATATTTACCACCATTTTCAAGTTAACCAATCAGAAACTGCAGTCAAAAGGATTATGACAATCGTTTCGCATGCTTCTATTGAACAATTTGTGAAGAGGATTAAAGCATGTGGTTTTAGGGCAAAACATATTGTGTGACACGCATCTGAAAGAGAGATTACTGATTAAAAAAAGGTATTTAATTATGGCTGGAAATGATTGGAATAGTACAGACCCTAATGGAGAAAGGCAATGATTTGTGTTGCTATAATAGGATTAGAACAGTAGGTAATAATTTTGAAGACATTAAAAGACATTACATACAGAGGTGGAATGCCATTATAGATTTGAGGGCTGCTCTGCTTTACTAACTCCTATAGCAGG
>JAZGTK010004600.1:0-24143 GCA_036877625.1 Ambastaia sidthimunki
GATGATGATTCGGAACCTGTGATGACCTCACAGATGCTCTTGTGTCTGGAGTAAATGCCAGCAGCCATGTTTCAACATCTAGTGAATAGCCTTCTTAGAAGAAGTTGGTATTGCAGGACCACCTCCCTATTAATACCAATGTTTTTATATATCAATGGTGTACGTGTCGACATACATTTTTGTCTATATTTGTTTGAAAGAGATGCAAACATTTCTGTATGTGTGTTCTGTTTCGACAGGTAATGTTCACAGGAGACAATATACCCGTTCATCCGCACGTTTATAGCAATGGCCATATCTGCCTGTCCATTTTAACAGAGGACTGGTCACCAGCTCTTTCAGTGCAATCTGTCTGTCTTAGCATTATTAGCATGCTGTCTAGCTGCAAAGAGAAGGTAAGTTTCTCACACCACAACACTGTACATAAGACATTTGGTTAACTTGTTACTTTATTTCCTCAGATTATAAAGTTACAGTTCATATAAACTAAACATTGTCTATTTAAAGAAAGAGGTTCTAATATGGGACCGATGTGTTTGTTTGTTTGTTAGTCAGTTACTATAGTAAGACATTACCTGCTTAAATCAGTGATGTGTGGTGCCTCTTAAAATCAATGGCTTACTATTTATAGGACTTGCTTAACATGTCTTAACTTTCACTTTTTGTAATTGACAGTTTATATGACCTTAGAGGCAGGAAAGGAAGTCTAACCTTAACCATTTATAGTCTCTTACACGGCACACAGTGCTAAACATACAATGCTTATCATAGCAAGTCAAACCTTATGGTACTACTTAAGCATCAGGTTAATAATCTTTTGTTTGCTTTTTAAAGTTCATATCCAACAAAGACAAAAGTTAATTTGCAAACTTGTATTATCACTATCCAGGCAAATATTTTTTATTTATTAAAGCTATTATATATATTTATATATAAGGCATTAAATATAAGGCTTATATATATTATGTAAATGTAATCCCTTGGGTGCATAAGACCTAATAGGTGAAATGTGTATTTTTAGCCCCACCAGGGATGTCAGATGAAATTGCAGAAATTATGAATATTTTGGCTGTGTTGTGTTGGTCGTGATGCTCAAGCAAACAGCAATGTTTGGAAAGTGCAACAGTGTTTACACGTTTGAGGGGTTTTAACCCATGAATGGTTTACTTGTAAAGTTATCTGTATATTATGATAGGACAGGAAAAAGTATTTAACATTAAGAAATTGTAACCTTCACAGTGAATTCTGGGCAAACAAGATTTCACTAATCCTGTTTAATTGACTTATTAGTAATAATCACTTCATTATTCTGTTAATAATGTGGTCATAACTATTTGCAATGAATTTTGAAAACGTCTTTGTTTCAGAGACGGCCTCCTGATAACTCCTTTTATGTACGGACTTGTAATAAAAATCCAAAGAAGACAAAATGGTGGTATCACGGTGAGCACTATTGTTTTAGTCACCAATGAATTAAAGTCTTTCTAGTGGAAATTTGTACGTTTCAAACTGCCCTCTGTTCACAGATGATACCTGTTAATATAAACTGTCTGGAACTCCGGAAGGAAGGAAGTCCTACTGATCTATAGAAGCACTTTTTTAAAAATCATAGGGTCTCTAAACTTTAACCTTGGACTGAAATTACAAGCATGGACTCACAAACATGGGAGAGGATCTCAGCTGGGTTACCAGTAGCCAGTTGGATGCATGTGGAAAACAGATGAAGAATGGAAAATTTGGAGGAGAATGAAAAAGGACACATCAAGGTTTGGTGTGGGAAAATTTTCGACTTGTCCAAGAAGGATTTTGTTTTTTTTTTGTAGTAAGATTATTTGCGTACTGGACCATGTGTTCCTGTTAATCTTTACCTTTGGTATGTTTTAAGGTCCACGTCTCTTGTGCAATAACAAACATAAGTGCATATCTGGGCCAACAGTGAAAAATCCAAATCAAATAGTTAATTAGAAATCCAAGACAAATCTGGAAAAGATTGTAGTGTCAGAATCTTTGATCCTTTGCTTTCATGTTTGTTTAATTCCTTCTGATGATATGCACTGTGAAATGATCTAGAATAGTTTATTGACATGCAGTTCTGTTGAAATGGGTGTCAAGGGGCCCGTTAACTCTGACGGTCCACTGTAAATAGTTTAATTTAAGAATGGTACTATTTGGTGTTAATCATCTCAAGTTCTGAAATGACTGCAAGTAGTGGTTTTATTGTCAGTCAAGATGGTAAGATTAAATGTGGCCTCCGAGCATCAAAACCAAGATCAAACCTTGAACATCCACGGACTCGTATTTACCTCTGATTACTCATATGGGGTAAACACAGTATTTGTGCAGTTTTGCTATTGGCACATTAAAGCAGAGCTAGGTAACCCAATATATTACATGTGGGCATGAAAATTCTGTTGTGTTCTAATTTATTTGTATAATATGTTTTGTATTAAGACAAACTTCCTTTTAAACTACTCAATTTTTAAAGCTTTGTCCCTCTTAGTACCTCACTTTCAATCATGCCTTTTTATTATGATTTTACTTTATTGAGAAATGAAAGGATTTATTCTTTGTGACTGCAGCTGGTTTGGAAGTCATTGTGATTCGTGTTGATTCTCCTGGTCATACTTGTTTGGCTCAGGTAATTTTTCAAGGAGAAAAACATTGCTAAATATTCCTAAAAGATATTTTCCAATTGATTATATTTTCTCCTAAAAGACTGTTACATAGTTTAGGACAAAAAAAGAAAAGATTGAGTAAAATATACTTCTTGTATTTTAAAATTCATATAACTCTTAAAATTGCAAGGGAAAGTTGTTAAATTGGCAACATGATCTATATGTAGATATATAAATACTGTTATTGCAGAGCACATATTTATAAAGTTTGAATTATCTGCACTTTTTCAAAAATCTATATTTGTTTTCCTAATAAGTGGCATTAAGATGAAGGATTTTTGGGTGGCTTGGCTTTTTGTGTTTGCTGGAATAACAAATACAGACAGATCATCTTTTCCCAACATTTATATATGTTTAATGTATGGTATCTGGTTGCTAATAAGAGATTTCACACTGTTTAAGTTCATACACTCCAAAGATGTATTTCTTAGCCATCCATTCAAATACTTGAATATTCCAAAGTTGGTTGGCTTGTCTTTTTCCATTATCTGTGGTACATATATGTTTAGGCTTCCAAGTAAATGTGCTGGTGTAGGATATAAAAAAAGAAGGTCATTACTCTTGCTTCCCCCTGCACACAATATCAGGATATTAATAATATGTTATTCATGTTTTTGTCTTGATTACTAAAAGAAAATGTGTAAAAGTTACAACAGGGCTAAAATGAATTTGTGGTTGAGAATTATGGTTTGACACCAGTTAAGGTTTGAACATTGTAAAAGAAAAGAAATCAAAGCTGGTATGAGTTATTGTTTTTCTAACTTTTGTTTGTTTTGTTATGTACAAATTATGTAAATTGTGCCTGTTAATTTAAACAATAATAAAAACACAGGTTTTAAGTAAGTTTTAAACAATTACATACTGCATTTCAGTTTATACAGCAACATGCAAACATTTTCACAAAAAGACACAAAACATTCACACAAATACCTTAAACTTAGTTTTGGTCCACCAAAAGTACACAAAAGTATTATTACAAAGATTTTTCCTCTTGTTAATAAACCTAAATGAAATTGTGTGTTTATTAAACGTGTGTCATAAACATGTACATGTACAGGGGAGTTACATGTACAGTGGATGAATTCATCTGTAGTATTAGGATCCCGGACCGCACCATCTGTGAGACAGAAGAGGGGTGCGCTGTTTGTTCGGTGTCATTAAATAACTCAATACAATTTTTTAAAAACCTTTTCTGCCCTTATGCATTTAAACAGAAACACATATGATTTACCTTAAACCTATACAATTAGACAGAAACACATTTTTACAATTTCTTGCAAGAAAAGCACGTTATTTATACGGTGGTTTGCTCCTATCATCAGTTCTCTTTAGTGTTTGCCAATGTTGGAGGTGTACTGGGGTCTGGCCCTGGACGAAGGTAAAGAAATATAATGCAGTGTCGTTTAAAGTAACGATGAATTCAGACTTACAGTTGAAACTGCGATCTGTCGTTTGCTTAGTTAGTTGTAGCGACGAGAGTGTGCATCGATCAGATATAAAGGGGTTTATTCAGTCGTTCAGCCATGATGTCTGCACATAGCAGATGAGTTGAGACCCGGTGGCCTGCTAGACAGGGGAATGAAGGCTGTGTGTTTCAAACCCCAGGGTGCTGACTACTTAGACAACGTTTTTGGCCATAAGATCGGTCGGTTAGGTTTTGAGACACAGTCCTATATTAGTTCATGTAACTGTTAAAGGGCTGTAGCACATCTTTCATTGGTGCTATTAACAGAAACATTCATGCAGTCAGATGAAAAGAGACCGTGACCTCACTTTAGTGGTCTTGCAGTGAGTCAGGTTTACAAATAAAGCTTTCTTCTCATCACCTGTTTTAATTTTCTGCACCAATTTTCTGAATGGATCCTAGTGGTCAAATGTCACTCCATTGGTTTGAAGCTGATGTCAAGTCTAGACCATCATGTGTCAAAGTGTAACACAACCATGAGTTTCAATATGAGATGTTATGCCATTTATGCTGGTATAGTGTGTATGTATGTAGATTACAGGGCTCCTGTGGTCATAAAAGAGATGTAAATATCAGGGAGTATTACAATGGTTTAACAATTTATTATTGGACTTTATTTATTAATTTTGATTATGTAATATATACTTTATCTAGTTATTCTCAGCTTTAAAATATTCAAAAGGCTAGCATTTGTTTATAAAAATATAGTTATTTTAAATGGCTAATCCAGTAATCACAAACACTTTGAACATTCATGAAAGTTTATTGGTCAAAATGTGTAAATTGTAAACTTGCTTCCTTTTGTAGTTGAAAAGATCACAAACTTTGATGTCTGTTGATGGATTGTGAAACAATGACAAATAAAGCAAAACAAAAGCAAACAAAAAGTAAATATGTAATATAATGGTTAATATAATGGTCAAGAAACATAGTTAACCACTACTTGATGAAGAACTAGTTTATATGCTTTATGTGTATTTTAAATACAGTCATGAATTGATGAATGGTTCTATTTAAGTGTTTGTTGGGTTGAAACAGAGTGAGCAAAGTGAGGCTGATGTATTTGTGCCACTGTTCTTCAGTGTTCTTCTGACTCTTCAGTGTTCTTCTGTCTTCAGTGTTCTTCTGTCTTCAGTGTTCTTCTGTCTTCAGTGTTGTATTTTTTCTATTATTTGACAGCTTAGATATAATACTGATATGACAGAGCCTGCCAACATTTTGAATTATTTTCTGACCAAACTAACTTAAGTAAAAATGAAACACGGCCTTGTCTGTTTTAAAAATAATGTGCTTTCTCTACCCTGCAGCCCATCCTGTTTAATTTTTTTTACATGCCCTTGACCATGTGTGCCGCATAATGTCCCAAAAATGGAAACTGAAATTGCTTAGCCATGTAATGTAGTAATAGAGAAAATCTGCTCACTGTTTTACTAGTTTAAAAAAAAGTTTAAGACAATGTTTCGTTCGAGGTTCTCTGACAAAGATGCCATGTAATGTGGCATATAAAATGTCTTTTGTCTAAGCTCCTCCCTCAAGAAATCATACAACTTAAAATTAAAAATGTGTTTACTGTTATGCCGAGTTAAAATGAACATTGGCATTAATATTATTATATTAATATCAATAATAAGATGGTCATTATTACAACAATTCATGTTATAATATTTAAGTCAGTACTGTGGGTGAGAAATGGACCTATCAGATTCCTCTTAAGCAAAAGCAGTGGAGAAATATAGAATCCAGAACTTTCTATTGTTTATTATCAGATGATTGAGGATCTCTCTCTGTATGAAATATTTACAAATGCACATATGTTGTGCTACAAGCATCTTCCACAGAAATGAACGAAATGCACTCAATTTAATTCCCCTGAGAAGTAACTGAATGTGTTTAAATATTTATTGAAAAATCGGATCCTCTAAAAGCCGTAATACTTCATATTTTAAAATAATTTTTTGTTTTGAATGTTGAAAAATGAATAAATATAAAAATTGCCAGCAACTCCAGAACTAATATTTCAATAAAAATGTTTCCTGGAATTCATATAGGAATCACAACATTCCTAATACTGCAGTCTTGTGTTATTTTAAAAGGTTTTATGTGCAAATGGTTAAATGTGAAGTAATGTTGTTTTTGACAGTGATAGAGCATGGCTCAAGTGAAAGTGCAGACATCAGCCCCCTTGTCTGGGCCTGGCCTGTCCCCTGTGGCGCCCTCTGTGGCCATGCCCAGCCCAGGAGCTCTGGGTCTGCAGCTCACCATCAACGTCACAGTGCCAGCCACATTGCCCACCTGTCCCAGCCCTGCCTCTGGCTTTGTGGACTCCACTGTACCAGCCAACCCATCAGGTATTGAGCTGGTGTGTGTATACCAATCCAATGCATTGTGCCAATGTGGATGTTGTTAAAACTATAATTACAAATCACTTTATTATGGTTGTACTGACAAATAACATTAGTTACAATGGAAATCCACAAAAGCACCGTGTCTGCTTTCAGTTTACCAAACAAATTGTTATAGTTGGGGAAACAAAGAAAACAGTGTATCTGTTTTTTTGTTAGAGGGAATCTCAGAACATGACGTGTTCATCAAATTGTTGATGTTTTGGAGTCCGATAACATCTGCTTATTCCAAATATGTATGAGTCATAACAATTATTAAGCAGCTTTGTGGGTGTATGAACATTGCTTCAGGTGGGTTTTTATATATTTACAGTTAAATATACAGAAGAACTGATCTTATCCTGAAAAATGACATTGAAGCCAGTTTGTTAAAAGTAATCACAAAAATGTCTTTAGTTTGAGAAAAGCTGTAGCATCATTTGTTTGTAGATGCAACTCATTTTGATCTTTCTTCTTTAATCCATTTTGTGTACCTTAGGTATCCACATACTTTATGGGGCCACTGCATTCATTAATTCACTAGCTTGTTTGTTTATTTCGTTTGTTTATGCTGACCTCAACTGAAATGCATCTTTTTGACAGGCCCTCCTCAAGAAAACATGGCAAACCCTAAAGAGAAAACTCCCATGTGTCTGGTAAATGAGTTAGCCCGTTTCAACAGGATTCAGCCTCAGTATAAACTGCTGAATGAGAAAGGGCCTGCACATGCTAAGGTAGAATAATGGCTACAGTATTTATTGACTAAAATGCATTGCTGTGTCTTAAGGCTAAAACGTCCAATATGTTTTGTTCGTTCTATGAACGGCATAGTCTAAATTTGCATGTCCTGCAGAAAATTGCTTGTAAGTGTCTGTAAATTATGGTCAGTAATTATGAATAACAATTTGGGCCTCCAAAGTGCATCTCATGTGTGTTCCCCCTGTTCATTAATATCATTGCTCATTTTCTTCTGTTGTGTTATCTGTGTGCAGGTGTTCACAGTCCAGCTGTGTTTGGGGAACCAGGTTTGGGAGGCAGAGGGAAGTAGCATCAAAAAAGCCCAGCACTCCACAGCAACTAAGGCCCTGAGTGAGAGCAGCCTGCCCCGGCCCCCCCCTCGCTCACCTAAAACAGATATCAACAGCAACCCAGGTATCATCATCCCTCAGTAACACACACAAGCTGTGCATTAGATCACAATAAACCACAAAGGTTCACATTTAGTTTTATTTGTTGGAAATAGTTGCCGTGGTATATTGTGATTATTGTCACGGCTCAAGGGTGTTGTTAGGGTCAGTGTGTGGTTTTTGGAAGCACTTCAGCCATGACAATAATCATAATATGGCACTGCCTAGAATTTGCTTAGTAGTAAAGACACTGTTTTTTTAAATGAATTTATAAATCATTCTTTCATAATTTGGAAGATACAGTCTGTAACATGTAAGCAATGACAGAATGTTTCCATGCAACCAAAAATAAGGATCAGTGCTGTTTTTGGACACTGTATATATTTCTGTGGTAAGATATCAGGGTGGGATGAGAGAGATCAGTTTCAGTAAAGATAAACCATCATTATTGGAGTCAGTAACAGCTGCTCTACATAAAACAATTCTGCAGTCAGTTCTGTCAGTTGTTTACTTTGCTGGCTAAGTTAAAACAACGTCTTGCAATAATAAAAGTATTCCAGAAATTTTGTGAGTTTCAAATGCAATATCCCTTGGAAAAACTGAAGCCCTAAAGTCTTGTTTTTCATTCATTGTTTTTTTGTGCATTAAGAGTTTTTTTTTCATAAGATCTGATAGTTGCCTATTTTTCCTTCTTATGTGAGTTTAGTCCAACACTTTCATGCTTAACATTGGAAATAATCAATCTTAAGAGATTGTCATGTATTGTTCCGATTGGTTAAAAGCCAGTTTTGTCACCGCGTTGGTGTAATGTATTTCTTTTTTGTACTTTGGCAATTACTAATTAAAAAAAACTATACAGAATATTAAATATGTTCGGCATAAGAGGAAAAATGCTATTTTGCAGGTAGCATTACTCCTACAGTGGAGCTGAATGGCTTGGCCATGAAGCGAGGAGAGCCGGCCATCTACAGACCCCTGGACCCCAAACCCATTCCCAACTACAGAGCCAATTACAACTTCCGAGGAATGTTCAACCAAAGGTAAGTCCTTCATCTTGAGGAGATGTGATATCTGTAAAATGTCAGTATTGGGTGACCACATTAAAAGTGTAAAGTATGATTATTTCAACCCTTTAATACTAACTGCTATAGTATTATATTGTTTGTGTAATATTGTTGTATTGTGTATCCCTTACTGTGTTTATTGTATCATTCTATGGGTCTTTACTGCCATCTAGTGGTAACTCATAAGTTTGGATTACAGAGTAAAATTTAGACTTGTCTAAAACTGAAGACAACTGCGCTTTCTGTCTTGCTGTGCAGTCAGTCAATGACTTAACAAACAGCATTTTAATATGCTATGAGAATATGAATATTTATCTCCTCTTAGACAGGCCTCCAGGCACCATAACGCCCTATCTTATGTTCTACAACCAATTTAAGGGAGCTTTAGAGATAAAAGCACGTGACTGCAATACTTCGGTTGAACTCATTCATTCATCTGACGACATTTATTTGTGACGGATGAATCCATAGATCAAATTAAGAATGTCTCATGTTGGATGTACATGTAGCTGTGCTTTAATCACTTGCTTTATATGTCAGCAGTAACGTACCTATAGAAACTTATTTAATGAGCTTCCTACACAAGACTGGATGTGTAAGAAAATGTATTTCATCTGAGCATATCTGTTATTTTGTGCTGTCAGTCCTCAAAGTTTGACTGCTGCTTAAGAGAACCGCTTTTGGGACTGTAAAGAGGAATTCGGGCATTAGGGGGCAGTATTGCTCCACTTTTATTACTTTGCATTTTCGTTTTATGCATTAATGAACGCATTGTCATTTAAAAGCGAAATTCAGACGCATTCCCATCATTCTAATAATAACGATTAGTAATGATTTTTAACAGTTTGTGTATAGTATTGGGTTTTTACAAATATTTGACAATATTAAAAAAATAAAACGAGTGATGTTTTTAAGATTTTGTACAGTTTTGTATATGGTTAGGGGCTGTTCGTTTAACTTCTTACAAGCATTTAATACGTGTTTCCACAAAAATATAGTTGCTGTTTGCTTCCAGGTTTACTGCAGCGTAACCTGGAAGGATAAAAGAAAACTAAAACACTGAAGTATTCAGCTCAAAAGGTATTAACGTCAAAAACAAGCAGTGTTGACATTGATCAGAGAACTACACTGCGTTAAAAGGAACACAATACACTTTAATCCTCTTGTTGTTTGAGGCTTTTATTTAGACTTTTGCTTTCGATTGCATCTCATTGGACACTGTGAGAACAAAGATGAGGTGAGAAACCCGAGTCTTAAAATGATAGGATCTCAACCTGATATCAAAAGCATTAAAGGGTACAGTGATTCTATGAAAAAATGTATATATTTTTCTCCTCTGCCCAGCTAGTATTTCTGTGATGTAGTCTTTGAAATAAGACAACAGGGAGCCAAAGTAAATCGGATCCTCTGTGCGATTACATCATTTTGGTACAGAGCCTGGCCAAAGACCACCATGGGGGCTGTTCTAGATACTGAGGGTGTATTTTACCCTGGAGTCTTCTGCCCTCTCCCCAGTCCACACAGATTTTTCTTTAGGTGTGACATCCCTTGCATAATTAAACAAAGATCCACTTAAAAGATCTACAGCTCTCAGTCAGTATTGATGTTGTGTCTGTACTGCTTCATTACGTGGCTGAAAAATGACACGCTGCAGTGAATTGTGGGATTATGGGATTAAAAACCTTGTCAAATAGAACAAAATGTGTATGTTTTAATGCAATAGGTATTGATTGGCAAAATTGTATTTTGATTTATGAACCGATGATTATAGGGGTGACATCACACTGGATTGCATGTTTCTTATTCTGTTTAGATACGAGTTGTTTGTGCTATGAAAACAAACTGTAATGTTGAAGCTTTATGGTAACTAAGCTTCAAAAAAGATTCTGTTATGAAACTTAGCCTGCCCGGTCATGTTGAGGTAATAAGTAGGAAGCAGGTTAGATGCTGTTAGTCCTAAATGGCAGAAAAAATGATAAGTAGTAAAATGTGGTTAAATCAGCCAAACCTTGTGCTGTTGTTGGCTTTGTGTAGCACTTTGTGCTCTGGATATCCTTTAGAAGGATACTGACGTTAGAAATAAGAGGCTTACATTTATTTTGATGTTTTTCTGTGTTTAATTACACAGTGATAAGGGTATTGCACGTGTAGGGTGTTCTAAATCACACCCTAGAAGGCAGCTGCCCATGTAGGCAGCTCAACAGATTTTGGAACAGAGCTCAATCCACTAAAACAGTGGTGCAGATTAACATGCATCTTTTCTGAGTACCAAATCCTGTGTTCTGTAGTGTGACCCTTAAGTCCTCATTATTACTGCTTAGTTAGACCCAGACCAAATTTGAACCCTCACCCTGCCTCAGCTCAGCCAGTCATATACAGAGCTGAACCTCAGTCAGGTGGCATCAAACAACTGGCTCATTTATCAGGGCAGCGTTCCTAACAACATTCTGTATTCACCTGGCTTGGAAAGCACCTGCATTCTTTTAGAGCTCAAATTTGTTTGGGTCACTTCCGAGATGACTTCACTTGCTCTTATTTGGACATAACAGTAACCTTGTGTTGAGCCCAGCATGCTCTGTAACAGTAATAAGGATAATTGCTGTCAGGCTGTGATATTTCCTGGTCTGATATTAAGCTGTGGCCACAAAAACTGTAAGCTCAGAGGAAGAGAGTTAGTTAACACGAGCCGGAATAGTGGAGGTGGAAATGCGTCACCGCCGGAGCCAAATCAGCACCTTGTCTTGTTTTGATTGCAATAAAGATAACATCAGCACTGAAGAGCAGAGATTAAGAGGCAAATGCTCTCATCCACAAACCTGTTTCTCGCTCTTGAGGTGTTATTTAATGTGTGTGACCTTTAGAATGGGATTGGCCCTCTACGAATGTTGAAAATCCCTATTAAAGGGACAGTACAGCCATTATTTAAAATTTTGTGATGTTTCCTCACCTCCAGGTGAAAAAAAAGAGAATGCTGGAGGCTGACAGCTTCAGTCTCCATTCACTTTTATTGTACAGCAGAGCAGTATCAACATTCTTCAAAATTACTCCTTACATGGGTTTGGAAACATAACTGTGAGTAAATCATGATAGAATTTTCATTTGTTTTGGGTGAAATTTTGCTAGGTTTTTCTCTTGGCTTTCTTTCAACTTGTTTAGGTCTCTGAATGCACTAGATCACCAAATGATGATTTATGTTTGTGGAATTGCTGGCACAAGATAAACTAGAGAAGTGAGTCCACTTGATTCTAACCAGAATGGTGTTTCTCACTTGTTAGAAATGAGCAAACCAGACTTACCACAAAGAAATACATTGTTTAATCATTCCACCCAACTTTCAATATTCCAGTATTTCTCATCAAAATGTATCTTTGTTTAGTGGAAGTAATTTATCTTTCCCGTAACTTCCGAGTCATATTTTAGGAATGATGGCCTTCACTGTCAGACATTCCAAAGATAATGCCTGGGTGACCATGCAGCTTTAGATATTTTGAGACTGACTTTGAGATAGTCATGAATAAATGGATGATATTACCCATGTCCTTTCAAATAGAGAAAAAATGAGTCAACTGGTTACAGGCCTCACTGAAATTCATAACACACTGTGAGAACGTTTTGGTATCATCTAAAACACCCTTCAGCAGAAGGTCTTCTGTGAATTAGTGTCTGTAACTTTCCACTTAACACTTACTTTAGCTTGACACTTGTTCAACTTGCCAAGCCAGACTTGTGTTGTTAAAGAAATAGAAATGAGAAGATCTTGGTGTTCCCAAATTCTATTCCTATTGGTCAGACCTAAAGAAACCTTTTTAAAGAAATGTTATTGTCTTATTTTATACTGTACCTAAAGCCTAGCAATAGGCTAGAGGCTAAGATATTTTTTGTCAAGATAATGAGAAAAATGCATTTCATATGTATTACATCTGTTTACCTAAAGCGACTTGTGGCAGAAAAGTTAGAGAAAGGCCAGTTAATTAAGGGTTTGTGTTGGGATTCTAACCCAAGACCTTGGTGTTGCTATCACTGTGATCTACCAGTTGGGCTTAGATATGATCTTAAGAAATATTTTGTGGGCTGCATAGGAAGGACACTTGAGAAGTTGGCCATGCATGCAGCTACGGGGGAACATCGGTTATTAGTCTTTTTTTATGAGCTCAGAAGTGCAGGTTAGTCCTTTTATCCACTTGATCAAGAAAACTTATTTCTGCCTCGAGCACATCAACTCAGACATATTTCAGCCATTGAAAATTAAATATGACAGAACTGAAAACTCTACAATAACAATAAGTCAACAATAACCATAAACTGATCATAACAGTTAACAGAACCTTAACAGTTAAGAGCTTTGTGCTAGCAACATCAGGGTCATGGGTTCGAATCACAGAGAACACACAAAATAAGAAATATACTTTCAATGCATTGAAAAAGTTAGGTGCCTTGCTCAAGGGCACTACAGTTGCTACCTGCTGGCGCTGGAATCGAACCAGCAACCTATGGATTACAAGCCCAACTCCTTAACCAGTAGACCACAACTGCCCTCTATTAAAAGCATAAAAGCACCTGCAAAATACATAAATGTAAATGCGTATCTCATAAAGGACTAGCAAACAGCACTTTTAATTATTCATTAAGTGTTCCAGCAATATGATGTCTGTGTCCAGACATATACCCAGGGACGATATGACTGCCAGAATCCACAGTTCATAAAGGATGTTAATAAAAGCTCTGTTATTATGGGTGCCGTACTTCCTCTCATAAGCAGCAGCCAGAATAAGCATTTATTTACCCAATATCAGTATCAAATGCATTAGGTCATTTAACATTAAAAGCCTGGCTCTGCTTCTGTTTGAGCGGTTTAGGCAGAAAATTGTGTAAACAGAACAAATTGCTGTTAACTCATAAAGCAAGAGTTTTATGCTGCCCTCCGGATACTGTTGAACCGCTCACAAATCTGAAACTTTAGAATGACTTTATATTTTAATTTTGTGTGCTTTAAATGACCGTATGGATAACTAGATGTTCATAGTCTTAGGAAAGTGTGAGCGGTGATTGCCTATAAAATGTCACCTATGCGAATTTAGGGTGATCTGGGGGTTGCTAGTGCATTCTGGGTGGTTAGGGGATTGCTATGCATTTTCTAAGGTGGTGTTAGTGATTGCTAGGTGGTTGCTAGGGTAGTCTGGGTGGTTGCTACATGGTTGCTCACTTGCCCAAGTAAATTTCCACACTTAGGTTTTTGATATTCTGCTTCCCAGATATGGCCTGGGTCTCTTCTTCACTGTAAAGCTATTGGGAATTTGTTGCATATTGTATAGTCCAGTAGGCTAAAATATAATAAGTAATAGCACAAATCTAACAAGTGTCATTATTTGAGGTATCACTCATGTCCACGCACAAACAGTGTGGGATGTGTTACATGCCAGGGTTTGTTCAAATCACTAAATCACAAATCACAAGGTATAAGCAGAAACCACTAATAACCTCTCCGAACCCTAAAACGGTTTGAACCACACACTTACCTAACCATTTAAAGTGGCAGCGTCTCATTTTCTGTCTTAGCGTGTTTGCAGTCAATTAAGACGAGCGTTTTTTCATGTGCAACCCAGCTGCAGAGCTGCTTCATGTAATGGATCTCCAAGGTCAAATGAGGTCTTTTTTGTGTAAGCTGGAGCGGTGTCAGGCTAGCTCATTGTTCTGGAGGTCTCATGGTCAGCCCAGCTGTTGTGGGCCAGCGTCATACTTGTGGTTTGTTAGCGTGAATCACTCCAAAGCTCACATTCATATCAAAAGGCTGAACCAGAAACTCCTTGCCGTTTCCTTTCTGCTTTATCTCGTTCCGTTCGATGGGGCGTCAGATCCAACAACTTCCTGTAATGCTGGAGGTGAGGGGTGTTTGTTGGGAATGATGGAGTGTTTCGGAGCCCCGGATTCTGCAGCGCCCCTCCCTGTTACTGCTCGGGCTGCGTGTCCTCCCTACACATGGAGGAGGACGAGCTCTGAAAATGTTGTTTATTGATGGTGGCATTGTTTTGTTTGGGCGAGTCATTAATGCTTTTGTGACCGGCAGTCAGAGGACAGCTGCTGGTCTTTGAGTCATAAAGCTCGGTTGTTTCTCTACAGTTCCTGGCTCCAGGTGTTCAGTGTACACACAGGTGTGTCTCACATGGGGTCCGACCTTCTGCATGGTTTGATCTCTCATGGCTACCATCCAATATATACAGTAAAGCAAATATGGTAACACTTTTAAGTAACTCTCATTATAATTCTGTCCTATCCCACCCTCATTACATTTATGCAGCTGACAGATTCTTTTATCTGAAGCATATTACAGTAGCTTCAAGTAATGCATTTTAACAGTTTGTATGTTCCCTGGCCGTAACTCAAACCCATGACATTGGCGTTGCTAGCACAAAGATTTACCAGCTGCGGAAACATCCTGTCCTAGTTTAACATCCATGGACAGCTATTTAAAGAGTAAGCTATTTGTATTAAAATTATGAACCCTGTGGCACTCACAATTTCTTCAAACTCTTCTGAAGAAATTCTGTTCTGAACTATTCTGTTATGTAATTTTATGTAATCCCGGTGTGGTAGAAATGGACTCATTTTGTGGTGTTAAAATTGCTGATCAAACATTCTCCAAACAAATTCTCCATAAACAAAGTCAGTGGCTACCAGTGTAATTAAAGCAATAACCTACCGCTGTGTAAACTAATACTATTAATGAGGACAGAGGCAGCTGTGCTGGGCAACAGTCCAGCATTAAAACCACAGTGCCAAAGTTGTTTCATTAGCAGGAAATGAGTCGACTTCTCCCGTGCGCCTGTTTGAAGAGTTTGATGTATGAGTTTTATCAGGCATGGACCCTGCTGCTGTCTGCTAATGAGAAAGACTCAAAGTCCAATTAAATCTCAAAGATGTGCAAAACTAGCCTTATTAAGCCAGCGTGTCATTTCGAATAAGTTATAAAGAATCTGGGAGGGTCAGAATTTGACTCTGCTCTGCATTTTTGAAGTGATAAAACAGGGGAAACCCACAGATTTAAAAAGCGAGCAGCTTTGTAATCTCTTGTTTGCAAATGAAACCATAACACACATTGCAGAAGAATTTGGGTTTAGCTGACCTTTAATTAAAATGACAAAACGCTCATGTTCTGTACTGTGTCATCTTTAAACTGAAGGCTGCTGGTTGTAAAGGGGCTTTTTAAAGGGGTATCTGGCTTGTGTGCTGCTTTGGCTGTACCCGACTTTGTTATGGACCATCAACCTCTGCTCTAGCCCAATTAATGTTGAACCATGAGTCTGCTCAGATGCAGATTACAGTCAAAATCTCTTGGCAATTTATTATGCTTGCGTCAGAAAAAGTAGAAAGTGGCGGCTTACCAATACGAGTCATTTGCGTTACTTTTATACCAGCCAAGAATTTAAGTTTCTTGTAATACAACAGTTTATGTAGTAATTTAGTTAAAAAAGGCCCTTGCATTGTGCCCCTGCTTGTCCTGCTGTATGTCATTGTGGAGTATTTTCTAAAGTCAGCCCGTTACATCATAGGGGGTTTGCTTTGCATGCCTGTTGCCCATTTCCATATGCCCTCCTGTGAAGAGTCAAACGCGGGAGGTCTTTACCCCCTGATGACAAACCTTTTGGGTCCTGTGGGACACTGTTGTATCGTTTTGTCACTACATATTTTCCCTTACACACATTTGTGGTGATGTTCTGGTAATGTGATTTGACACATTGGGGGGTGTGGGGGCGTAAACAGGGAAAATGTTTTTCCTTCTCTCTCAGTGGGAAATGGTTCTGTGCTCTGCATAGATGCCAGGGCTTCAGGCCAGGTGTAGTTGCTGAGGTTCGTGTGTGCCACAGGGACTGAGGTGAACAGGGCTGGTTATTGGAGTGCTATTGATTGTGAGTTCTCTATTGTATAACAGCAATGTGATAGAGGGTGTTGATTAGCATTAAACTACAGCATGAAACTCACCCCCACCATTTATGTGGTGGGCATGAATGATACCTCAAATCATGAGGCTTGTTAAGAGACATACTGTTACTTTTCTAAAGGATTGGGCTTTTTACGTGACTGTTAAAGATTACATTAAAAGAGAAGCAGAAAATCATAATCCTGGGGGTAGGCCTGCCTAGCAATGATATAACAAGGTCTTGGCAACCATTTAGGTGTTGGCCATTTTGTAGTGTTGTCTACATTCTCATTTACTTTATTTGTTTGCTATTTTTTACCCACAATGCACCATGATTTTGAGTATACGATCACTCACTATTTCCAGTGTTTCGATGCAAGATGGCAAACTGACTGGAGTCAGGTTGAGAGGACTGACAGTAAACACCCCAAAAATACTCATAAACTTGTTTGTTCTTGTTGACAGTTATTTTTTACAATTTGAAATAAACAGATTAAACTAAAGTGACAGATATTACAGTGTTTTTATTTGTTTTATTTTTAACTATGATAAAAACATTTGTTAAATGTTGCTTATAAACATGACAAGCAGTTGTTTTGTTCCCTCTGTTATCAAACTGTATTAACAAATACCATAAATGTGACTGTGACAGACAATGAGAAAATGAACTTTACTGTATTATGATACAGTCCATCACAGGATAGGCTTAATGTTTATGACAAAAATGTCTGCAACAATACTTTTATGTCAGTGTTCAAAATCACTCATTGTTTCTCGTTCACTTCTTCCCTATATAATGTCTTTTTCTTTGTAGGAAGTAGTGAAGGAGTGAATGAGTGAGCGGTTTCTGACACAGCATGAGAGTTGAATTAACTGTCCAAAAGTTTTTAGCCATTTGAGGCCCCTTTGAGGTTTAGTCAGACTGTCTGTCTTATCACGCACCTGGTGAATCCATATCACGTGTTAACATGTTTATACTCTCTTCCTCTAATCCTCACAGGATTTCCAGTCCTTTAAAAGCACCCTTGAAACTTAGAAATGTCAAATTCCCTTTAAACACTTTTCACATAAGTGATGTTTGTCTGCATAAAGGAGAGCAGAACTGAGGCTAAGGCCTCCTTTGAGCAGTTCAAATGGCCAGAGATGGATTGAAGACATCAGCGACCCAGCTTGCGCTGCTAGTTCCGTTAGCAACACACCGATCAATCAGCTATGGGAGAGAGTTTCTGATCTGTTAAAATGCCTGTCCAGGTGACTGATCAGTAGTTTAGGCCCTACTGTGGTTATTGCTTCAGGGCAAATTATTTCACCTCATAGCCATCTTGGCCACACCTCCAGGCAGCTGTTTTCTAATAGGCATACTTGTACGTCGTCATAAATGAAAAAATGTCCAGAACTGTTTGTCAAGATTATGTTTTAGTCGCTTGTTATGCGGTTCCCTTAAGAAGTTTCCCTTCTAGAGAATTCATCTTTGAAGATAACTGAAACTACACGTCTGAATGCATCTTTGGTGTGAAGCTTGGAAACCGTACACCTCCTGTTGATTTATGCCATTGTTTTAGACGCTATTATTCCATATTCACATCCTTTTTGGATATGATGCATTGATAACAACATGCGGTCCCAAATGCATCATTCATCAAACCCAATATCCTGATGACAACTTCTCTATCTGTGGAGAGAATTGCCAATACTTCCTCACCAGTGGTGAAACATAATCTGACATCTGTGTTAAGAAACTGCGCTCAGGATTTGGGTGTGAGCCTCCTCCCAGGGGAGTTGAGGTGGATTTGGCTTGAATAACTACAGGAAGGGAGTCTTGTCTTTAAGAAAAAGGACACAGGCACAATGGTGTGTTGGTTGTGAAATCTACAAATCATTTTGTTCTGCGAATGAAACTCACGGGAGTAATATTGTGCGTCCGTCATCCATCTCCATCCGTAACAAAGTCACGAATCAAATGCTCATAAGTTGACTCTGTTTCAGGTTCGAGCATATGATTATGGAATCCATTATTTCATGTGTAAATGGTTTCTTTCCCAAACACAAAGAGGTGACTTTGATTTGTTCACAACACTCACAGAGTTACTTTAAAATCAAGCATCCATTGACTAGTTTACCCAGTATTCTGTCTTTTATTAACATTTCTAAGCCTGTATGACTTTAATGAAAATGCTTTATAGTGCTGGTACCAACATGCATTTTCTGAATTAAAAAAAAAGCTTTAGGAATGTTTCATCTGTGTTTCAAACAGATAAAGTTATACAGGTTCAGAACAACATGAGGGTGAGAAATGATGATAGAACTTTAATGTTTTGAAGTAAACTCACTGTATCTGAAATCTCAAATCATTCATTTAAAAAATCTGCCAGTCAAAATGGCAATGTGTAATCTACAGATACAGAGGCAGCTTCAGGTTGCTGTAGACTGATATTTCTCATGTTCTTTAGAAAGCAATACTTTGATGACTCAAGTCATTTAATGTCACTGCAATGTCTTTCCTAGCATCTCAAAAGGTCTCAGTCAACGCATAGCTGCTCCATTGAAACCACAGCTTCAAAGTCTCTTTTGATAATCAGTCTATGTGAGTTATCATTTGATTGAGTCATTGCCTGTCTCCTTTCATTCTCTGTTTTCTCTCACTCTCTCTCATCTTTTCTTCAGTCACATACATTCACAGGCACAAATAAAAGACAACGCTAATGTTTGCCTTTCAGTGGGTTTCTCGCACTAGGTGTTCCTGCTTTGGCTAGCGTTCCTTTCTAATGCATACCAGACAGGCCTGGCTGGTGTGTGTGCTGATAGATTATTGGGTCTAATGTGGCTCAGTGCGTCAGGAACGACTTTCCCACGTTGCACAAAGGGCCTCCTACGAGCCGGGGCCACAGCCACTCTCCCTGCACCTGTAACCAGAAAATCAACCGCCCCAACATCCTGGCCGGGTCCCATGTTGCACTTGGCATTTCCTCCAAGCGTCTGGGACCACGGTTGACATGCAAGGGCAGGCTCCGCCCCCTTCCTCGGAGGGCCTGTGGTCTGCAGAGCAAAGAACCCCATGGAATTCTGGGAGAGAAGTGCTGAATCATAGTTGGATCAGACAGGATACATGCAGGATGCTGGGACAGAGATGTGGCTGCAAACATGTGCTGAAAAGGTCTTACACTCCTTAAAAATACCATAGACAAACCTCACACCCTGTTTGTGGAACTGAGAAATAAGTTGCAATAAAAAGCCCGGTGGACTATTACTAATATATTGTTTGCTAAGAGAAGCATCACTATTACTATCGCTCATACTTGGGCTTAGGAATTGGAAAAATTGCAACCACATAGCAACACCCTGGCAACTACTTACAACACAGAGTTGTGGCAGTTTGTGCAGAGCAAGAAGTAAATACAGACATATTTAAGGTTTTAGAGTCCCAAAATTTTGATTTATGTAGTTGTACTGGTTTATTTACTTTCCATTGTGGAATTATTGTGATATAATTTTAATAGGAATGAATACAGTTCTGCATTTCATTAGCATTCATGTAATTCTAGCCTTTCTGCTTTACTGGCGGTTTTGGCATGTGCTTTGATTTCAACATCTCCCAGATGGCTTCAATTGGTATCAAATCTAATATCACAAACCCTACAATGAGATGGAAGTTCTCTATTAGCTGAAACAAAATAACTGGAACCTTTACGAAAAAACTTACAATGTGTAGACCAAATAAACCTTAATTCAGTATCTTTTCAACACTGCCCATGTCTGTTTTAGTTTACATCTAAGCAAATGTTTCGATGGACCTTTTCCTATTTCATGCTTAAACTTCATTATCGGTAAACATTTATGGCACATGGCAACGGCCAATGGCAAAGTATTGTTCTCCTTAATAAAAAGTTTCATCAACCTATTTATTGCATTTCTAATGATAAACTTTTATTTGTTCATGATGCGTTTTATTTAAGACGTTGTAAATGTCCAGTGAATTTTTGACCCCATGCATGACTGTTAGATGTATTTTTAATTCCCAGAATGCTGATAAGGGCAAAAACTGTGAGAGCGTGATGATTTTGGAAAGCAACAGCTACTTTTCAGCACAGTTTGGACCCTAGACGCTGCAGAGGAGTGTGAATGGGTTCTCCCTGGTGAGAGGGGAACGTAAGGGGGGAGAGCTGACGCTAGGTCAGTCGGTACCGTTCCTCATAAAGGCCTTAAAGTGCAAACAGACCCTTAAATCTGCCCACTGAACAGCGGCCTGACAGCCCTGCATGGGTGAGCCAAAGTTAAGATAAAGAAATCAGGACATATGTGAAGCCGCTTTTGTTCCGAGCTCCTTCGCTTGGAGCCAATGGGAGTCATTATTTCACCAACTCATTGTTATGTCATTGACCCCATGGAAGAAGGGCCCTTTAATTTCTCCATTTATTACTCTACCAATATTGTTCAGGTTCCGCCTCAGAAATAAATCTGTCTTTTCTCTAGTTGTTTTAAAGCTTTGTCCACCACTCCCATCATCCTTTGTGTCTTTAGACACTTACTTCATGGGAGCTCCGTGGCAGAGAAGCACTCACACTAGCGAAGGGGGTAAATAATGGCTGTTAGGGCCGCATGCATAGAGCAATAATGATGGCCCAATGGACCGGGGTCTGTGTGAGAGAAGTTGGGGCCGTTTGACAGAGCTGTCATCACTCGCCCTGTTTCGCCCTATTTATATGAAGCTGCTGTTTGGTGAGCAGACTACAACCAAACTTAGAGCTTCATCAAAACAGCTGGATGAAGCACAATGGAATGGCACAGAGTGTTTTAAAGACACAAAGCTCTTGATGTGTTTTGTCAGAGAGAATATTGTTCAAGTATTTGATTCTGTTGTTTCTGTGATTCTGTATTGTATCTTGTAAAGAATCGTAATCGTAAATCGTAATCTTTAAAAATGAAAATTCTGAAATCTTTTACAATAGCTGTTTTCATTTTTGCCTCAGAAAAAAATATTTCCAGGGCAAATAAAAATCTGAAGTACTGTCTCAAATTGTTGATCCACAAGGAATTTTATTAAAGTTATGTTTTCCTCCTTATTTCAGCCAATTAGCAGCCATCACGTTCAACATAATTCCAGCGTATTCCAGGTGGTTTTTTGGTATCTATCGTTTCCAGTCTAGAGTTTGCACAGTAATAAAACTGCCAAGTTTCGATAAGCTAATCCTCTTAAAAATCAAAGGGCTTTTTTCTTTACCTGCCTTTTTCTCTTTCACTCAACCTTTCTTTCTCTGTCTCTTGGCCTTGTTCCAAATCTAGGTACCATTACCCAGTGCCTAAGGTATTTTATGTGCAGCTGACAGTGGGGAACAACGAGTTTATCGGAGAGGGGCGGACTCGCCAAGCTGCCCGGCACAATGCGGCAATGAAAGCCCTTCAGGCCCTAAAGAATGAACCCATTCCAGAGAGACCACCTCAGGTAACTGTCATAGCTAGCCGGCCACACCACTAGCCAATATATACTTACACTGTATTACTAAACTGTCTTATATACTGACAAACTGTGTGAAGCTGCTTTTACATATGACAGCTTAACTTCATCTTAAGCATAATCCACATAATATCAGAGTCAGATCTGGTTTGTAGTTGTACAAATGCATAAAATAACTTTAATGTGGTAAATACGATGGGTTACATATGCTATGGAGGGACAGCTTAGCATTGTAGTTCATAGCAAGCACATGCCCAGCTTTTAATTTCAGTGGTCATACACTGAAATTAATGAAAGAAAATTGTGACTATTTCTAGCTCACTAATCAAATAAGGAAATTTATGACATTGTTAATTCCTTTGTACAAAAGGTCATCATATTTTCTTTGCTTCCATTAAAGCGTGTGAGATGGTTTTGGAACATTATGAGGTCATGCTGGGATAACATGGATCCCAGCAAGTGCCTGCAAGTAAAAGAGAAACATACCAGATAAAAGATGCCAAGAGTCTTATCTGAGATGGTTTTTTTTCTCAGATCATGCTGGGATAACATGGATCATCAGAGAAGTTTATCCCAGCAAGTGCCTGCAAGTAAAAGGGGAACATACTATATACGACATTCTGAAAGTCAGGAAACTTTACACTCAAAATATGCTGTTACATAATTTGTAATGAAAATCCTTGAAATAAAGTTTAAAAAAAGTGACACTTTTAGTGGTTTAGTGGTCTCAGACATTTGGGCCTCACTCTGTGTGGGGTCCAAACTGTTTCCTGTTTTTCAGTCCATACGCTTGCAAAAACACATTCGCAACCTGTTGGTTTCAAGATGGCAGTGTGGCAGTAGTGCTATTTTTGTCTGTGCACTTTATGTATATAAATGATGTAAAATTGTCCATTCTAGTTCTGTGTTGTTCTGTGTTGTTCTGTGTTGTCCTGTGTAGCACCTTGGTCCTGGAGAAACGTTGCTTCGTTTCACTATGTACTTGTATATGGCTGAAATGACAATAAACTCCACTTTGACTTTGACTCGTGTAAAAGTGATATTCAGGCCGACAATCCAAGCCATGATATTTAAGAAGACACAACTCTTCTCATTTGTCAATGTTTACAAAATCTCCTCTGAGCTTTAGTTTCTTTCAGCACTGTGTTTGCATGTAGCTTCGGGCCATCTTTTAAAATACTAATTTCTTCCACCGGAAATCATATTACATTGTGCCCCAAATGTCTGGCATTGACAGAGGTTATTTAAACCGCAGTGGCGCCTCTCTTGTTTGGTCTTGTCCTCCTTCTGTCTCCATAATGAGGTCTTTGTCAGACTCCTCTTCCATGTATTGCTTTACAAATTGATACACACCTTACTTGTGTACACCTAAGGGCAAAACTGTGTTTGTCTGCTTGTCTCCTCACCACAGTACCACAGGCCTTCAGTATGACTGTCAAGCTTACACAGACAGCCACACACACACACACACACACACACACACAAACCTAGTCGGCTGGCTACAGAGGCATCATAGGCACTACCTGACATGAAGACTGTTCTAAAAGCTAGGCTTATGTATGCTGCCTTCTAAGACTTCAAATTCTAAGGCAAAATTGCATGCATTCCTCACAAAGAAGGAATCTATCTCAGAATGCGTTATATTGAGCCTCGGGCAGCTGTTCATGTAGGGCAGTGGGCAGCGAGGTAGCACACTAGGCCGTTTAACAGAACTGCAACATTGGCTCAGCATTGCTGATTTTATTGTCAGATACACCATGTTTTCCTTCCTCTTTACATGCTTGTTAACTCACAAGCAAATCCGAACAGTGCACAGCAGTTCTTAATCAAAGCCAATTGTTTACCATGTGATAATAGCTGAAATAAAGCGCATGACTGAGAGGGCTACCAGTCAGCCTGTGAATAAACAATACCGCAGTACTTACAGTAAGCCCAGTGCATGCAGACTGAGCGGTTAGTAAACAGACTTTGAAAAGACAGAATAACAGGTTCCGTCCACTTGTTGTCATGGGAACGGTGCTCAGTGACCGCACGCTGTAAGCAGGAAATCGTCCAGATGAAGAC
>JAZGTK010004601.1:0-12331 GCA_036877625.1 Ambastaia sidthimunki
CATTTGATGAGGTACCAAACAATGGAAAACTGTTAAGGGACTAAGGGGTGTAAAAACTGCTGGGTTAGCAGCACAGTGTGTGTCTGTCACAGTATGAGAGACAGTGAGTGATATCAGAGTCTACTCTGCGGCCATACTGGGAATACTTTCTGCCAGCTATTTCCAGCCATACAAGTATACAGCTCCCATCTGCTTAACTGGGAAAAGACTACAATTTACTGGTTAGTTTACTGGTTCAGCCTCTATAATCCCATCTTTTTTTGTTTATTGCTCATTTTTATTCCTTTCTATTTTTTAAATGTATGTTTAATATGTAATGGTATCCGTTGGTAATCTTTAAAAAATTTAATTATTCTGCATATTTTGTGCATTTTACATTTTTACCTATCCTGCAAATGCTTTCGAGATATTAACGTAACGTTTTTGCCACGCCAAGCACATTAAAATGAAAGTGAAATTCAATTTTGAAAGTGGAAAAGAGAGAAAGGGAGAGAGAGAGAGAAAGCGAGAGAGAGAGAGAAAGGGAGAGAGAGAGAGAAAGGGAGAGAGAGAGAGGGAATGTAAGAAAAGGTGCAAGAGAGAGAGTAGGTGAGAAAAAACACTGGGATCTCCTTCTCTGCTCTGCACGTTTTTCATTGGACCTCAGGGCCAAATCTCATCTGACCTACTAGTCGAACAATAAACAGATATTTCTCATCTAACCTTCCTTTAACGAGCACATAAAAACAAGAACACATGAACATTTCTGGAGAAAAATCATTCATTTATCGGCACCTAGTAGTTACACACACACACACACAGAAAACCACATACATCATGCATCATGTGCTAACCTTCTTTCTTCTCCTCAAGGATGGATTTTGCTTTGGTGTCTGTGATGTCTTTAAAAGAGGCGAGGAAAAGGACCACATCTCCTTTCTCATTCTTTATAGGCACAATATCCAGCAGACACCAGAAAACACTACCTGCAGGAGAATTTAGGGAAAAGCATTACATTTACATTTATTCATTTGGCAGACGCTTTTATCCAAAGTGACTTACAGTGAATTCAATGTATACATTTTTTTTTTTAGTACTTGTATTTCCTGGGATCGAACCCACAACCTTAGCGTTGCTAACGCAATGCTGTACCAGTTGAGCTACAGGAAGACCAAGTGTTATGATTCCATTATGAAAGCATTATGATTCTGCACACACACACAAACGTTGGGTTTTCATGTTTTATCGGGACATTACATAAACGTAATTGTTATTTTACTGTACAAAATGTATATTCTACTGTACAAACTGTATATTGTATTCCCCTACACTAACCCTTTCAAAAAGATCTGTATGATTTATAAGCCTGTTTCCTCAAGGAGACCAAAAAATGTGGGAGCATTTGTTCCCCACAACGTAGTAAATACCAGGACTTCAGACACACACACACACACAAATATACAGTCTTGATAGGGTAGGTGAGTTTGTTGGGCAATATGTCCATCTTAAAAAGCGGAAAATTGCAGTTACCTTGAAGAGCTATTGCTACCTGATCTAACCTCTATCATGATGTCATGAGGACTCAATTTTCCATAATATTTTGATATAATTAATTACATAAAAGACCTTAATGGACTATAAAGACATACTAACATTCAGAAAGCGAGCTCTAGTCCAGTAGAAGCTTTTAATGGGACTATAAGCTGCAAATTGGTCAATCCTCGAAAATGTTGAGGCAAAAGTTCAATTTATATAAACATAACCCTTAAAAAAATACATTGTGTTGCTGTAAACTCATCGTCCAGTTGATGTAGTCATTTTAAACAGTATCTTTGACTTAAACAGTACCAGTTCATTTAGATGCTCCCACCTATACAGCACATACTAATGGTTGCCTGAGAAAAACATTTTGTATATTGTGTATAAAAAAAGATGTGGACACAGAGTAAGAGCAACACCATTATGGTATCCAGTTTGTGTGTGTGTGTGTGTGTGTATTGAGCTGTGTGGGTGTATGTGTGCGACAGGGCATACATATGTGTGCAATTGTGTTTTCAGCTCCTTGTGTGTGTGTGTGTGTCTGTCTGCTTGTTTGTCTGTGTGTATTGAGCTGTGTGGGTGTATATGTGTGACAGGGCATACATATGTGTGCCGTTGTGTTTCCACTGTGTGTGTGTGTATGTGTGTCTGTGCGCATTTTTCCACCAGTAGACGTTAGGTTGAAGTCTCCGGGGAATTCCGTCTGATTGCTCACAGCTGGTAAAATCTTCGTGAAAACTCTCATTTCCTTACGAGAATGCCTCACCATTATGTAGAAGAAAGAAGGAGTGAAATAATAAAGCTCTTTAGAACAAGTGCGCGGGAGACATTCCATTCAATATGGAACAAAGGGGGAGAGGAAAATGAGCACGAGAAAGTGTACAATGAGAGAGAAAGAGACGGGTACAGCAGAGACCAAAACGCCATCGTCAGATGTGTTTAAATCCTTCATTTTCGATTTCCATGATGTGTGATTAAAGAACTTAAAAAATTCATTATAAAATCTTTTGGCAATAACCTAGTACAGTGATAATACTAAGATACTTTGAAACATAAAATTTGTTGCTTTAAAAGGTTTCTGTACATATTTTTCATTACCTATGTTAAAGTCAAATGAAGCCAAACTGATCCTCTGGGAAATCGGACCCGACAGCTCAAATTATAAATCATTATTTTAAACTTACCGGTGTGAATCGGGGTAAAGTAACAAGATCACTGATCTGTGATGTACTCACTCAATGACTGATTTTCATTCATTTCAAGTTACAAATTGCAGATTTAAAACAAATACCATGTATTTTTACAGGAACATCACTTTTATAGTTTCAGAGCAATATTGTGCTGCAGTACAGAGTGGTTTCATGGCTACTGGCTGTCTCAATGTCATCACAATTTCCACAAACTACCTCACACACCTGCTGGACTGTAGTTTCTAATCTGACTCCAGAGTCCCTCTCTGGTGCTTCTGGCAAAGCAACTCTAATAAAAACCTTCTGCTTCTTCAACAGGGATTTCACTTTAATGTGTTGTATAATATCACCTATTACTAGTGATGTACCAGACCGACCTTCAAGCATTAATGCTACTGGTGTATTTTAAAAATAGTAGCAGAGAAATGTAGTTTTTTTCAAATCAAACCCACCTTTGCTAGGTCAGCCACCAAGTCTACCAGCCCTACAAACGTATACTAAACAGTGCTATACTAGTACAAGTTCTCATTATGGGTGGCAGATTGTAGTTAATCTAAGTTAAAAACTATGCTCAGTCCTTAATTCTTTATAAAAAATAGAGAGTAGTAAATAAGAATCAGAGTATGAATATTAATGTACACATAAATGCAGCTAACAAATGCATTATTTAACCTAGCGTCTCTTTATAATACAGAGTTTTGCAACAGTGGTTGTGTTTACATGCCGTATAATGCGATTAAAGCAGTCCTGCGATTAGGCCCACGTCTTGTAAATATCTTATTTCGATTATTGCCAATGATCAAAGCAGGAACACTTGTGCACGTATAAACACAGCTAACAACAAATGCACAATTTAACCTAGCGTCGCCAAGACGCTACGCTTGACGGTTTATCTCACCACTCTTTTTGTAGAACATGATCTCCTCCTTCAGTTCGCTCCGTTCCTCGAGAGCAGCGTCCACGTGAAGTATGATGTGTTCGCTGGTCTCCGGCCCGTACAGGAACTTACACGCACAGCTCTGCTGCATGACCTCGGTGCGAGCGAATCCCGTGAGCTCGCAGAATCCATCCGAGCAGTACACGATGGGAAAACCTTTGGACACTTGTGCATTGGCCAGGATGAAGTTGCTGTCTGTTCCAAACACACACATCACATCAAGTACAAATGTTAGCCTGGTAATGTTGTAGGTTATGGTCTCTGTTCTGTTATTGCTCTGTTCTGTTATTGCTTATTCAATTTTAACCAGATGCTCAAATTGGATTGTAGCATGATGTTTAAGTCATACTTGCAGCTTCTTACATTTCCTGACAAATGGAGTTTAAAATGCTCTGTTATGGTTCCACAAAAGCAGAATGTGCATGTCTCTTTTTACCCAGAATTCACAGGAGACACAGAGAAAAAACTGGATGTAATTTTCTTACCCTTATGTCGTTCCACAGAAGAAAGACGTTGAGGTGGAACAACATAAGGGTAGTAAGTAAATGACGACATATTTTCAATTATTTGGGGGCGAACTAGCCCGTTAAGGAGAGAGGGTTATATGATATGTAACATTCTCATTCTTCTTCAATGATGTTGGATTCATTTAGTTTTGCTTAGTTTGTTGTCAGTTCTGAAACTCTTACTGTATAAATTGTTGAGTTTGAGTTGATTTTTTGTAGTATTTTGACATTTTTGGACAAACTTTCATTTATGTACCATATTTCATTTTTTGTTATTCATTTTACAAACGATTAAAGTCCTCACTGGACTTTTATTGGACATGTCTTTTATCCCGAACATAAAGGAAATCTGTCTTTGCATGACATTAGATAACAGCTTAAACCACTCTCCAGTTGCAAGCCGTTGTTCTGTTGTGATTTCAATACATAACCAATTTCCTGCCTGGCTAATTTTTTGTACTCGGAGTTGTTGCATTGTTTTGACCTGTCATTGTGTCAAAACAGATTAATAGCATCGACGCATCATAAATGAATACAGCAACATCACCATGTAAGTGTTTCTGGAAAGACAGCGTTTGAGCCTCGTGCCTGAATCCCTACAATGAGCATGAAGAAAGTATTATTAAACGCTGCCATGTATTAAAAGCGCTCAGGTGGGGAGACAGACGTTTGGTACTGAACCTTGTTCTGCTCGCGTAAGCAAAAGTAAAGTTATGCTCTTATTTATAACACTGTGTGTTGGGATCAGACCTAGAAAGATGCAGAGAGAGGAGGAGAGAACGA
Source organism: Ambastaia sidthimunki (assembly GCA_036877625.1). Classification (NCBI taxonomy): domain Eukaryota; kingdom Metazoa; phylum Chordata; class Actinopteri; order Cypriniformes; family Botiidae; genus Ambastaia; species Ambastaia sidthimunki. The sequence goes on from JAZGTK010004601.1 coordinate 4,935, forward strand.
GAGAGGGTGGGTGAGAGAGAGAGAGAGAGAGAGAGAGAGAGAGAGAGAGAGAAAGAGAGAGAGAGAAAAAACGAGTGGGTGAGTGAGTGAGAGAGAGAGAGTGAGAGAAAGAGACGTTGAGAGAAAGAGAGAGAGAACAAACAAGGGTGAGTGAGAGAGACAGTGAGAGCAAAAAGTGATATTTTACAACTTTTCTGTTTTTCCTAAAATTGCTTTGAGTACAAATGAAACAATTGTTGACATGCAGTTAGAGAATCTCTATAACATGAACTTGTGTAACAAAGCCAATGGTTTGTTCTCGGCAGAAACTGATGAGAAATGTTTGACTTCATATATAAATGTCTGACTCTGATTGCAGCCTATGGTGATGTCTTCTGAAACTTTATAGGAGACACATGGGAGATTACTAGTCTCAGGAGAAAAATGTAAGAACCAGACGACTTAAGCCAAATGCAATCATCTCATTGCTGTCTAGAAGAAAAAAATGTGATTTTAAAGACATCTCATCTGTCATTTGTCTTTCCTGCAGGCACTGGCCATATCAGGTCCACAGCCTATGGACATCTCCTCCATCTGACCTTTGGTGACAAAAAGCCTAACAGATCGACTTTTCCAATCCAGTTTCTTTTGAAGCTGTTTACATTGAATAGTTAAGCAGTTCAACAGAGTGTGTTATCAGAACATGCCCGCACAAATAAGCTTATCCTCTCATTATACACGTTTTTATGTACATATAGGCAATATATCTCCCTGTCTCATTTACATACCAGACCTCATGTGGTTTACTCTGTCAGTTAATGTTTAATTGGACAGATTGAGAACGCATGCTGTAAAAACATTGCTGAGGGTTTGTGTATGTGTGTGTTTATACGCAAGCATGTGTTTACATAAAAAAACAAGCAGATAGATGGATGGAAAAATAGGGTGAGACAGGAGAAAGAAAGGGAATGTCCACATTTCTCATTTGCCCTAGATTGTTGTATAAAACACACACACACACACACTTATATGTGCCCCTTTTGTGAGTATATGTCCCAAACAGGAACACCTGAGAGCTATTTAAAGAGCTAGCATGATTAGTGAGCAGAGGAGAGAGGGACGGGGACACAACTGGTTGAGGTGAAGAGAGGTTTGGGGGAGGGAATGAAACTAGTGCTGGAACCTTCTATTTTAATGCAGACTTGCATCTGAAGCCTTTGTGTGTGTGTTGGGGGGTGTAAAAGAGAAAAGGGTGTGACCTATAACCCTGTGTGTGAGCTTTACAAATGGTGATTTATGTTTTTGCCCAGAATCAGAGTTACCCCGTTCTCCTAAGAATATCAGCACCTCAACATACCACTCTACGTATGTTCCCTGTATACAAGCTATAGGGTAATGTCCTTGTGTGTACGTTCTGTATACTGTACAATACACGTAAGTAGATTCTATACTCTATACAGTTCATCCCTGTGCCAACACTACAGTTGTGTGTTTATGTGACAATAAGTGATTTGATTTGACCTTATATTTCTAGTGCATATATATATTTCAAGTCCAAAAAAGTCCAAAAAGAAATACCAAATGGAATTGCAAATACTCCAAAAATTTCACAAGTTGCTTTTAAGGATTTTTTTAACACCCCCTGTCTGCTTTGGTCAGACAAACAAGTAATCCTGCCCAACCTTGTGTTACTGGTTGCTATGTCTGTTTGCTCAAACAAATGACAGCTTAACATTTAACTGTTCATTTTATCCATCATTTCATACTCTATACTGTTTCAAATGATGTTTAAAATGCAGTATACAGTATGCAGTACACCATTATTCAAAACTTAGCCTCAGCATGAGACGCATCCCTCAAACTCTGATACGCCCTGTGAGGGACAGAGGTCTGATTAATATGTATGTTTTTGGTGTGGCCCTGATTTTGCAGTCTGGAGGGCTTAAATGTCCTCTTGTTCTAAAACCTATTTCCTTGAACGCTAGTAATGTATAATTTAACAAGTAAAATGTCTTTTACCGAGAACAGATACAAGTGGCAGACAAATATTTTTTGATTTTTCGGTTACTGGCACCAAAATAAGTGTGTTTTTGGATAACAGCTTCTAGAATCTCAGTAAAAAATGACTGTTGTAAACACTCAGGGCTAATGAGTTCTACTGGCATTATGAGATTGAGAAGAAACTGAGCAAGCCAATTTAAAACCATCTGCACATGGTGCTAAAATTGTTTAACCGTCTGTTTTATATTTTCACAATAAATAAACAAGAATCTGAGGTAACACTATATAATGAGGTTGTTTATAGAGCTGTCACGGTATCAGAATTTTATGACACGGTTATCATGGCCAAAATAATTCACGGTAATGGTATTATCGTGGAATTCATCGAAATGTGGAAAAAAATGATGCAATCAATTCAACTTTAATTTTGTTTATTTAGTGTTTTCTCGTATTGGTCAATGAATCACGTTTAAAATACGAGTGTAAGGAGGCAGTGAGATGTGACTCTTAAGGCAAAATGATCATTTAAATAAAATACTGACTAAATTATTCACACTATTATCATATGTGTAGTTTTAGCACAATATCATAATCATGGTTATTAATATCACGGTTATTGTCAATACCAGTAAATTGCAACACCCCTATTTGTTTACCTTGAAGAGATTTAAAATAAAAATGAAAATCTGTCATCATTTTTTCTCCACAATATTGTTTCTTAACACAATAGGTGTTAAGCAGAGTGTTAGTGACTGACAGCCTCAGTCCTCATTCAATTCCACTGGATGTCAAAACTGCAGTGTCAACATCTTTTGTGCTCCAGAGGTGTCTGAAACAACATGAGGGCAAGTAAATAATGCTGTAATTTCTTAATCATTGTGTAAACTAACCTTTTAATATTGGTTATGTAATAGTTAAAAAAGGTACGTTTAACCAATAATAAAAATTATTTCATTATTTACTCCAAACCTATAAAATTTACATTCTAACAATACAATGAATTTAACTTTGCATTTATTAATCTTGATTAATGTTAATATTTCCATTTGCTGATATATTTTAGCCTTAAACGTTGTACAACATTAATATTAGTGATGCCTTATAACTTACATGAAGGAATAAAGAACGGTAAATTTATCAGTTGACATTTTATCTTGCTGACCTGTTTTGGATACATAATTGTTTCTGTCATCACTCAGATGATTTAATTGCAATTCATATTTCGTGACAGAACACAAACTATTCTCAGAATGTTTCAAAGACTGAGTAAAGATGGAAAGGTCTGGAAGTCTAGACTGACATGATTCTAGAATGCCATTCTTGGAAGCTCTGGAACAGTGAGTGAGAGTTTCCATCTGTATTCTGCACTGAACTATGTGAATAAACCTCTCAAACCACAGTCAGTCCCTCATGTCTGTGCGCTTCTATACTATTGAAACAGCATCCTGTTCCAACACCATCCCATCCCTAATGTGGACCTGTATTACGCAAGCAAAACATTTTAGAACGTCTGTTTCTATCTGGAGTTAATCAGATCCCAAACACCATAACACACCTTTCCATGCTCTCCCAATTTTCTGTCTCTTTATCTCCCTGCGTGGCTTCTTCATCCCTTTCATCTCTTTTGTTTTCCCACTTAGAGATCCAGTCTCTCTTTCTCTTCCCTAATGATGACTGATGAATTCGGTCTCAGCTCTGTGTGAAGTTCAGTAAACAACAGTAAAACAGTACGCTGACATCTCTATGCCAAGCTCTGCCACAGACATTTTGTTCTGCCAATTTCACTGTTTACGTTGCTTGAAATGAATAACATAATCGTCCAAATCTATAGATCCATTCGCAACTGGAAGCCATGCGGCAGACAATGCCAATTTCCTCGTTTTGCGACGGATACGTGTCGAGTTCGCCGGCGCTGTGATTATGCATTACATGCAAGAGTGAACCGTCTAAAATATCTCCATTACCTGACTTGGTTGTCTAACCCCGCGCTTGTAATTTTTCCAACGGAAGCATCCACTTAAAGTGTTCTTTTAAAAGGACTCATCCGAAATTACTCTAAATTACTCTTTCACAGTTAACCACAGAGTTTTTTAACACACAATTGCTAATGCACGCACACACAAACACACACAGCTTTACTGTAATTACCCACCATATGCTGTCCTGACAGGTACCTGCATGAGAAAAGCATTTTGAAGTCTTTCGTCTTGATGGAATATTAACGCATACAGTGAGCACAACCATTAGATGCAGCAGATGAGAATTTCTGCAGCAGTTTAATACACATACAGCTTCCTTTGACAATAACAAGTCAGGAGGATTTCTTATGTAACTGTGCTGTTGCATGCGATTATAAAGGAAAGGGTTTAATTAGTGGTGATTGCTAAGACAAGCATCAGTTGTACTATTGCTCATACTGAGGATTAGGGACATTTCAAAACTCACACCACTGGTGTTTCAGACGTGAATAAAATCTTGAATCACATGGTTTGTCTAAGAGACGTGTGCTATTCCTTTACTAAACGATCAGACGTATGAAATGATCTGCTGACCCATACTCAGAATTTGGAGTAGTGAGTTGTGAACACACACACTGCAAAGTGTGAACACACACCCGGAGCAGCGGGCAGAACTGTGGCCCCCTCAGAGCAATCGGGCGATAGGCTGCCTTGCTCAAGGACACCACAGTTGTTTCCTGCTAACACTGGGAATCAAACCGGTGACCTTCTGGTTACAAGTCTAACCAGTAGGCCACAACTGCCCCAAATTTTCACCTATAATAAAGAGGATAACAAAAGGACTTGCATTAAAGACAACCAGCCATATCCAAGAAAAAGAAACTTTAAATGGGACCATTTTGACCCAGGTTACCTACAATAGACCAGCTACAGTAGATAACACCCTAGTAACCACCCACAACACCTCGACAACCATACAGCAATGCCCTGGTACAGTGACAGGGAGTTCTGAATTGCCAAGAATCACTCACAATAATATGGTTTTGCACTGCACTAGGACTTACAAAAACAAGTGGCAGGAACATATCTGCACTGACTTAAGTGTGTACTTCCATTTCTGTGATGTAATGCACATAACAGCCACTAAAAAAACAGTATAGTCTCTCTGCTGGATCTCACATGGATCATTTTTGGAGAGGGGTGGTGGACGACACCTAATGGGTTGGTCTCTACTCTCTCACCCTGTGTCATTGTTGTCACTTTCCTTTCAATCACACAGGCTCTATTTCCAGCCGTTTCTGTGCTATTCTCAGGCATGTTACCTGCGGCTGCTCAAGGTGTGATGCTCCTCCTACAGGTATTCTCCCCTGAAGGACAAACAATATTCACACGGATATACACCATCACAGCTTGGTAATATATGGGCCCAGCAGCCCAAAGGACATTGTGTCCCTTGCGGTAGATTCGTGTGGTGAGAGCTTTCTCCTAGCACTAAAATAAAATAGCCTCGATCCTCATTTCTCAAACCTTGGATCTGATTGTACATGGTTACCTTAGAGACAAAAAAAATTTATTTAACCAAAATCTACTGATTTTTAAGTTTTTTCTTCTGTAAAGCCAATAACACACAAGGATAAGACGCCTCACTCTTCCACACAAGGCTCAGTTTGCTATATGAAATCAGTCAACTTTTATAAACTTTTATATTTTAGCTATAAGACACTCGGTTAGACTGTCCGGCCACTAACACACGCGTCTCGAGATGAAACACCGTCTGCCTGTTCCGTGGTCGACCAATTATATTTGATCGATGCTGGTCGTTACCCGGGGCCACGCGAGGGATTTCATCAGGATATTACGCGCGTCCTTTTTGCGCATCATTTGCTTCTTAACTTTAATTAAGCAGATCTCGAACCCTTACTGTTATTGCAACCAAGCCTGGCTGAGCAACACATGAAAAATAAACAATTGCAGAACCAAGTCAGTACTGTACAAGCCATCCCAGATTTCAAGCAGTCCAGGTGGCCCGGCTGACAGGAAGAGTGCGGGGTTGCCCGAGCGCTGTCCATGGTACTGAGCGACTCGACTTATTATTTGAGAGCAGTACTTTTCACTCATCATTTCAACAAAATCACTTGTTGAGAACTAAAACCTGGTGCTGTATGCTTGCCTCTAAAGAAGTTATTTATTAAATCACATTTTGTATTAAAATTAGACCCTTTCTTTTGATTAAAAAGCAATCTTCCTTCGTATCTTCAGATGTTCTGACAAACACTGTCAACTTAAACTGATTTGCATTGCATCTGTCATGCAAACAACAACCAAGAAAACCTCTCACCAGAATAGCAAAGTTGTTTTAGTTGGTTTTTTTTAACACGAGCGGTGTTGAATGCAATTGCGAAAACTCACGTGTGCCGTCAAAACGCGTCGCTATAGTATCCAAAAATGTGTTTTGCGGCGCGAGCAATCCCTTCATGACAGGCATTTTCCCGTCCTGGTATCGAATTCCCCATCAAAGTGACGCGGCGTTATCGGAGACAAAGGCAGAGACAGTTTGGAGCGCTCCAGTGAAACTGATCTTTCAGCTGAGCGTCTACAGACACCGAGGACCCCGTTCCCTCTCGAGCTCGCGCGCTGGACGGGATGCGCGTGCCCGTGTTACTGGGAGGGACGCCTGCAGGTGCGTGTCAGGTAAATGTAATGGTGTATCAGAAGTGCCAGATCGTTTAGCAGATACGTGCACCTATGCTGTAACCATATATAAGTACAAGTAACAATTAAAAGCACCTGGAAGATAAAACGGTGTCTCAAACTAACATCAGTAAATAATTAGGCTACTTCATGTCATTTAGGGGTACATCTACCTTAACCACCTTCGTTTTGCATTGTTAACTTAAGGGTAATTAATCATTTTCAGAGAATGGCCCAGTTCAGTCAGTTGAACGAGAGAGAGTGGGAGAGAGAGAGAGAGAGAGAGAGAGAGAGAGACATTCCTAAGACCTAAGATTAAGACTCAATCTATGCAGGTGTATTTTGAGAATAGTACGAGGAGTGATTATTAAAGACTACAAGAATACAAAACATGTTATTCAGGAAAAACAAACAGCATTAATTTGATTTGATCACCCATTTGAATTAAGGAAAGAGTTTTTGATTTTGCGCTGGTGTTTCCGGCGGTCTCATTTCAGAAACTGCAAATAATGTAACAGGACTGAAATAAAAAAAACACTATTAAAAGTTATCAATCTTTAATGTATTCTCCATACTGTGTATATCAGTCACAAAGGCGGAGGTTGTTTCATGGTATAAATCCAGCAGGCTATGTCGCCCTCTACTGTTCATATTACAACACTACAGTATATGCTGTTTACCTTGTACCGTTAATTCCCACGTAAATTCAGTCATGTTGCCCGCCAATGTGCCCTGAAAAACAAGAACATTAGTTTTAATCGGACTAAT
>JAZGTK010004601.1:12381-24142 GCA_036877625.1 Ambastaia sidthimunki
AATAGTACGAGGAGTGATTATTAAAGACTACAAGAATACAAAACATGTTATTCAGGAAAAACAAACAGCATTAATTTGATTTGATCACCCATTTGAATTAAGGGAAGAGTTTTTGATTTTGCGTTGGTGTTTCCGGCGGTCTCATTTCAGGGACTGCAAATAATGTAACAGGACTGAAACAACAGGATTAAAAGTTATCAATCTTTAATGTATTCTCCATACTGTGTATATCAGTCACAAAGGCGGAGGTTGTTTTATGGTATAAATCCAGCAGGCTATGTCGCCCTCTACTGTTCATATTACAACACTACAGTATATGCTGTTTACCTTGTACTGTTAATTTCCACGTAAATTCAGTCATGTGGCCCGCCAATGTGCCCTGAAAAACAAGAACATTAGTTTTAATCGGACTAATATTACATAATATAACATTAGACACTTAAGAGCTGACTTCTAAGTGACACTCGCTAATGCTACTAAATAATAAAATATTAAGAACAATAGCAAAACAAATAAAATAAACCAAGAAAAAACAGAGATGGGTGGCAATGTTCTACAGGTTCTCCAGACATATATATATATATATATATGTATATAGCTTCTATACTGTGCAAAGACAGCATAAAGAATGTGCAAATTGCATTTTTTGCAAGAACACAGCCCTCATGTTTCATGTCTGAAAACTTAGCATATCTTTATCATATCACAGTTATGTGTCAGGAAATCATGTGGCTTTCGATTGGCTGTAAATTAATAAGCAATGTAATTAAAGACACAAATGATGCTTGTCTCATTATGTTGAACATGGAACAGAATGATCGACGCCTGCCGTGACTCTCGTGTGCTCAGGTGCAAACAAACATTAATCACAGAGAAAACTTCAGATGAGGCTGATTAACCATTTTTCTCAACTGAGAATCTGTATCTGAGCTCATAGACATATCTTACATTTTAATGCCCCTCATTCATAACTCAGTTTTATTAAACGAATTGCCACTATAGTCATATATATTGCCTGTTCTAGCTCCTATAATAGAAAGACAAGCAGGAATTCAGGAAGAATTAAGCATCATTATCATCAGAGCTATTGGGTTTATGAATATTCAATTACAATCTCTCTGGGTCACTGGGACAAGATGCTCAAAACGAGACTGAGGCAACAGCCAAGATTAGCTAAATGTCTGATTATTATAGCTGCTCTGTCATCTGTGTTTATGTGTGCAACGTGGTTTCTTGCTGGCAAATTACACATTTGTTACGGCTGAGATCCCTACAATGGTCTGATGCTTGTAAGTTTGCATACTGTAGCGTATTCAATGTGATCTTTATTAACCATATTTAATAAAAGCAGATGTAAAGAGATTAATATATGTTATACCAGTTATATCAAGCTACATAACACCATATTAAAAATAGCAAATTCATTCTATTCCGTGAAAGGCGCAAGACCATAAAATGTTCGTCCAATCATTGCATTCGGTCCATAATTCGGTCGCATCATTGTATTTGCATGCCTTTGCGCACCATGTTCGCGCAAACCCGTCATCAGCATATTAATATGTATTGCAGGAGGCGTGGTTTTGGGAAGCGTCCTAAAGGGGAAGGGCATGTTATGTTTTCACAGCTAGTTGCTATTGCTAGACTGTCTGAAACTGTCTACCCTGCTTTCAATTACGTTTGTGTTCGCGCAGTATATTACGTGAGCCGCTTTTCTCCATGTTACCCATTTTCTTGACTTGCGTGGGTCAGATTTTTACCTTCGCGAAGAACAAAGACTTGCACAGACATTCACGGAGGAAATAAAAGCTTTTGTTGTTGGCATGCTCCGAAACTCTTGGAGGAATAAACCCAAAGCTCAGATGTACCACAGTGAGTGAGTGAGTAAGTGTGTGTGTTTGTGAAGAAAGGCGAGATTACTTTCACGATGGCATAAATAGGGGATAGGTTGTCTGTTTTTTAGGGGTCCGTCTAAGACCCTCTAATGATGTGCGTTTAAGTTTTTTGTATTATTTAGTAAATGCACTTTTCCGATGACCGTTATTCACTCTAGAAATATTGCATCTGTTTGGGGGAAATTTGAACCTAGTAAAACATATTGTATACATATTATAAAATATTTTAAATTAAATTACACAACTGGCAGGTGTGTATTTCTGCTATACACGCATACCCGGAAAAAAATATTAGCATGTAAACATTCATTGCTTGTGTTCATGTTTTGTATCTGTGGGTTCAGAGTCCCTACACAGGTAACTTATTTCATATGGGACAGTTGGAGCAAGCTAAAATTGTCCATATTTGAAAAGACCTGAAGGACCTTTTTGTTCTATATTTTGCTTTGCTGATGAACTGTTTCCTACTAAAACCAACTTAACCTGTAGTAAGTAGATGGAGTTAATCAAAAGTGTCATAGCACCAGTTGGCATCAGTGGTCTCTACACTCAACTTAGGCTCACGTTGCTTATGAGAAACCCAGCCCTGGAGTGGCCAAAGGCACAAAGGTCTTACATTTCTTGCCCTGACTCTTTCTTTTTCCTGCTATTTTTGCCTCTCCTCCCGCTTGTGACAGCTGATCATTAAACTGACGATGAACCATTTAGCAAGAACTAGTTGCAACCAAGCCCCAGTTCTCCGTGAACCAGCCTACCCTCCCTGTAAAATGTCTCGTATGGCGAACGCTAAAGATGTACCCGTAGCTGGTGTCACACCTGAGAGCCTGGCCTTCAAACGAACATTACCACACACGGTCAGAAGGAAAGGTATCTAGGGAAAAACTCACACAAAGCATATTTACAGTTAGTGGTTTGTTATAAACATTGACTTGATCATACCATTCTTCCAAACAGGCAATCTGCTCCCTGTGTTCTGTTTGGTGGAGTATGGAGATGTCTCTCTCTTTGAGAGGAAGGGGCCAGAACATGCTGAATTTGTGCTGTTGAGGAAAGATTTACTGTTCACCAAGATTATAGAAGCTGCACTGCAAAAGTTGGGGTACACACACACTACATCTGCGCAGGCCACAGGTACACACACACACACACAATGTAGATGGGCTGGCTACAGGAACATACATAAGGGGTCGTCAGCAGTCAGTGTTAAATGAATAAATGTAATTGTAAATAAGATATTTTGGTTAAAATGCAATTTTTCTTTACATACCTTTTAAAAAACTAGCAAAATCAACTATTATATTAATAAAATATTACGGCACAGCCGACTTCCGTGTTCTGACTTAATTGTAAAGTGTATACACACACACATACATGTTTTGATGACCCTTGACAAAAACATAAGTTGGATATATAGAAGGCCAACACATATTGTCATATGTATTTAAATATCTGTAGGTCAGGTTCAAATTGGTCATTGGAAGCCTGTAGCCCTTTCCACTGTGACAGACACCTCTGATGCGACAGTAGGAGACATGCTTGAAGACCTCTATCATGTCATCACCCTAAAAATAAAGCTAAACAGGTACGACATGCATGAACACTTGTAAGTTTAACTTTTGGGTTATAGGAAATATCCGCTTGGACACATTATAGCCACGACTTCTCCAACACACATACAGCACACATACATATTGTGTTAAAATACAACAGAACGCAGGTGTTAAGACACATTCAAAAGCTGAACTTCCTGTAACTTCCTGTAGCATCTATAAACGCAGCGCTTGTGGTAAGAGACAATGAGAAAACGAGACGAGACGTTAGAATCTGTGTGAACAGACAAACTGAATAATGAACTGAGAATTAAAGAAGTAATTGATTCATTATTGCAGTAAACTGTGTTTCAAACGGACCCTCTGTATCTCTCGTTCTCTCAGTGTTAAATTGGAGGACTTGCCCACTGAGCAGTGGACCCATTTTGCTATCAGAAATGCCCTGAAAGAGCTGCTGAAGGAGATGAATCAGAGCACACTGGCTAAAGAGTGTCCATTATCACAGGTACACAACAAACACTCACACAAAACACACATTACAGACACAGTACATACACTGTATGATCACCATACACCATTCAAATAACATCACACTAACTACAGTACTTTGAAAACTATCCAAAGTAGGCCATGCAATAACAAAGGCCTTCATTTACAGTAAAGTGATTATTACAGCTGTCTCAGTAAAGAATATACTGTATCATTAAGACTCTAAGACACTCCTTGTCTGAGAACTAGCATTTAAATCAGTTTAGCAAGGAGATTTAAAAAAATATTCAGCACATCCTTGTGCTAAACGCACATTTTGTTGGTTTAAAAGCACACTGAAGACCTAATTTGGTATGTTTTATACTTATATTTATACTTTTTCTGTGTTTTTAAAGAGCATGATTTCATCAGTGGTAAACGGCACTTATTATACTAACATCTCTGCTGCTAAATGCCAGGAGTTCAGCCAGTGGTACAAAAACTACAAGAAAACCAAATCTGTGATGAGTGAGTAACAATATACTGTTTGTTTTCTTTTTTTAAAGGGATAGTTCTTGTAAAAAATGACATCCAACATGTGATTAGGGCCTAGCTCTGCTTTGTAGTAAACTGGTGCTTTAGAAAATCAAATTTATGCTTGGATAGCACCTACACTTCTTTAAAAAACATGGTGTTGGCTGTAAATCATAATATGAGTCGTAGTTTAAAAAAATTTATAAACACTGAACAACTAAAAGTTTCTTCTTCCCCTCAGGTAAGATGGACAGACTTTGCAGCCAACTCTCATCCTCTAGCCAAGCCACTATCTACCAGCAGCCAATGAAAACTAGTGGGGCGGAGCCACGCTGTGTTGTACAGATGCAGGCTGGAATGCCGGGTTTAGCGAAGGCTCAGCTTCTCTCACATCAACACGCCAAGAGTCAACCGCTAACACATGCTCATACGCACACACACACGTCAAATCCTGCATCGCTGAGGTCTCCGCCCACATGCAATGTGTCCCCGCCCACCGCAACTCAGTGTTCCTCTCCTGCCACTGATGTGTCACCCAAAATCTACCAATGGGTGCGGGATGAGCTGAAGAGGGCGGGGGTTTCCCAAGCACTGTTTGCACGAGTGGCCATGAATAGGACTCAGGTATGTTTTAAAAATTTCATAGGTTTGTTTCAAAGACATTTAAAACGTTATGTAGCAGAAAGATGTCCAGCTGTTCAACAAAAGAGCAAGGAACAAATCCTGATTTATGGTTGTAAATAAACTAAAGCCTATTGGATGTTTAAAGCCCTTCATTATGCTGTGCCCAGTTTCAGTAGTTAATACATCAACCTTAATACATCAAATTTGAATAAAAAAGGCTACATTGATGATGAGTAATTAAAATTGTGAGTGTTTTTTGTGCATAAGGGCTTACTTTCAGAGATCTTGCGCAAAGAGGAGGACCCACGGTGTGCATCTCAGCCTCTTTTAGTGAACCTCAGGGCCATGCAAAGCTTTCTGCAGCTTCCACAGAGCCAGAGAGACTCCATCTATCAGGAGGAAAGAGAACGTAACATCTGCAGCACAAGCCCTGCTTCACCTCAGCTCAAACAGGTTACAGTCATTACAACTCCAATGACTTTTATTATGCATACACACATACACAACACATACATGTTTGTCTCATGATGGTTAATGTAGTTTTTTCACCGCAGGCCAAACCTGTTTCACCTGTTGCCAAGGAGATGTTAACGAACGTGGAATGCGATCATTTTGGCATACACTGCGGCATCTACGATGAAATACAGCAGGAAATGAAACGAGCGAAAGTGTCGCAGGCTGTGTTTGCAAACGTCTCTGCGGTCAAAAGCCAGGTGCATATATGTGCATGTGTAAAAGGTTTCTGATGCACAATAAATGAAACAGTGATGGTAAAGATGTTAATATGACAGTCCTGAATAATTATTATTAATTAATAATTATTATTATTAATTATTAACATACTCAAGAGGTATACTGGTACTCAGGAAGAATAAAAAAAGATTGTAAAGCTTTCAAAGATAGTTTGCTATTGCTAGCCTCTCTGAAATTATAGTATGCACACTATACAACATACACAACATAATATTGTCTTGAGAAAAATTATTTTAAAACATACGTTTTTTTTTAAATGAGGTAAATATGTATTTGTGCATCTGTGTGTATGTTAGCGCTGGTTGTGTGAGCTGCTACGCTGGAAAGAGAAGCCGTCCCCTCAAAATCAAACACTGTGGGAAAATCTCATTCTGATACGTCAGTTCCTAAATCTCAGCCAATCAGAGCGAGACGCCATGTACGAACAAGGGAGCAGTACCTGGGAAACAGTGACTGAACCACTACAGGTGAATATTTATATCTCCTGTACTGTGCTATTCTAATGTCTCATATCAGTCTATGGTATTTCTGTTTTTACATGAATTAAACTTCAATATCAGCATATTCTTTTATATATTTATTTGAGTAAGGTAGCCTTGTAATAACCAGACTAACGTACAGTCAGGTGCACATTATTTTTAAAACAAACCTCTACAGGGCTGACTGTGGTATAGATTTACCCCTTACATATTTTCCCTTATCTCCTAATATAAACAGTTAATTACTGAAACCACTGGTGCACAAAGTGTTTCCTTTCTGAATCTATATTTATTTTTCTAAAGGTCATGCCACAACATGTGGCACCTCCAAAGCACCAACAACTACATAAAAATTTACCACAGCATCACAAACTCCTCCCACTAAACCAACCCACCAATGGAAGTTACAGCGAGGCTGCTCAGATGGGCCCTAATCCAGAAGACAAGTCTTTACCACCAGAAGCCTACGCAGTCCTGCAAAATTTAATTCAGGAAGTGGGACCAAATCCAGATCAGGAGGCAATTCATAAACTATCTGCTCAACTGGCCGTGGCCAAAGAGACAGTCCTTGGTTTATTCCAGGGTTTCAACTTGCAAAGTGAGAAGGACAACAACAAGAGAAAAGAAAGAGACGGAAATGAGGAAAGAGAAGATGATGAGAAGATGGAGGCAGAGGAAGATGGAGAACGCCTGGATACAAAGACAAATAATCAGAGGACGGAAGAAAATAACATGACAGATGACTTTGGTGGGGTGGAGCAGAACGCAGCCACACAAACTCAATTTGTTATTACTATTAAAAAAGAGGAGGAGCTTCAGTGTAAGGAGGAGTGTGATGATAGCCCCGCCCACTGTCCATGTATTAACACACATAACAAAAATACATAACAGATGGATAAATACACAGCAATGGACTGTGAGTGGGTTGATAATGGCATATGTGTATAGATAGAAGAAACTTTTCTAAGACCTCTGACTTATTAAATGATGGAAATGCCACGGAAAGCATAAACATGACTGTTCTTTCTAAAAATGTTCTATTAATGTTAGTCAGTTGCTATTTTTGAGATTTATTATCTGTTTGTCTCACATTTTCAAAACTGTCAGTATTACAACTGAACCCTTGCAGGCAGGCAAAAACGTTTCATATTAAAGGGATAGATCACCCAGGAATGAACATTTGTTTTAAATTTACTCACCCTCGTGTTATCCAAGGTGTATTTTTTCATTTGTAGAGCAATAAAGAAGATTTCTAAACTGGCACTTTCTCATTTGTTAAGTCTAAGGTGTCTTTATGATTCAAAAAAGCAGATACGGGCAACACAAAATTATCTTTTGTAAGGAAGAATTAAAAATAACACCTCGTCTGTGGTGTTACAACAGTTATTTGTGACTTTGTGCCATAAATAACGCTAAAATATCAGCGTACGCATCTACCTCACAAGCTGCGCAGCCGCCTCGTTCAGTTAAAATCTCGCGCGCGCCCGCGGTCACGTGACTGATCAGCTGTTCTGCGGCACATCCGCCTGACTCGCGCGAGCGTGTTTACATGCAGAATGAACAGACCCGCGTGAAGCGTCGCAGGTAAAATAAATGCCAAGTTTCCTTTGACTGCTATGAAATCGCTGTTTACGATTGTCCGTGTGCGTGTCAAAACCGATCGCGGAGACGTCAGGTGTGTGTGATGTTGTGCAATGCTACATATCGGAAGTGTTGCGCTTAGCAGCCTCGCCAGGCCTTTCGATTCAATGTCTCCATCAATATGTCCAAATGTATTGAATTTCTGTGTTACATTAGTGTATTTGTGCATGTAAACGCGTCACGCTAAGAATCGGGAAGTGGTTATAGGGTTTACTTTGAAATGTGATCTTCAAGAGGTCGTGATTGGTTCAGTAAAGGTTTAAGGTTTCCCTGGTGTGTTGTGTCATATTTCATATAGTTTCTATTCATTGATCCTGATTGTAGGAAAGATAACGTGTTACGTTTAGTTATGATGATGGTTTGAAATCGTGTGACCTTTGCATTTATGTCTGTTGCCAGTTCTTGGGGAAGTATCTTTAGTGATTTCCCTATACTCTCATAGCTGCTGATCACCTCGGCTGATATTACAAAACTGCTCTGTTTGTCTAGTATCTGGCTGTGTTTTAAACAGCAGGGTTCATCATAAATTAAAACAAGACATTAAAGCATTTGACTGCATACTTATGTCAAATAACAAAAGATTTTTGATGCTTTTTAATGTTCTGACTGGTGAATCTGTACCTTGCTAGTGGGAATCCATTGATGGTTTTGATGACAGTTTTGTTGTTTTATTGAATGTTCATGCACTGATTGTGAAATAGGACAGCATAATCTTTGGAGGAATATATGAGTAGCTTTGAACCTGAGGGCGCAAAGACTGAATAACAGAACAAGACTTGCCCTACCATCACAAGACCGGACACCAGCCGACATTCACACTCATGCACACAGACTGAGTGGCATATTAGTATCTGTTATACAGAATACAGACTGTGTTCCATTTATATACACTT
This sequence comes from Ambastaia sidthimunki, assembly GCA_036877625.1. NCBI lineage: Eukaryota > Metazoa > Chordata > Actinopteri > Cypriniformes > Botiidae > Ambastaia > Ambastaia sidthimunki. The sequence continues at coordinate 21,216 of JAZGTK010004601.1, forward strand.
CAATTTATGTTTGAAGAAAGACTGAACCGTATTAAGACTCTAACTCTGTCATCTTGTGTGTAGATGGTGTGATTTTAGGCTTCTCACTGGCTGGCAAATAATGAAAACCGGTTTTAGATTGTGATGTCATAGGACAATTGTGTTAATATTGCAATATTTTTTAGTTAAATGACTTTCTACCTTTTTAGAATTAGTTCTTCTCTAGTGTTGTGACTGGGGGGGTTAATGCATTAATGCACTGTGTTTTCGTAACGCTGGATTTAATAGAATGGATCTGATAGAATTCCAGGGAGTCATGTGATTGGTGCAGGAGTCCTGCTCTCTAATTGGCTGATGAAGTGAAGTCATGTGAGTGTGTTTAAACAGGTTTAGGCCTGGCATGTTTCTATAAGCCTCGTGTTGTGTTGCACTCGCTGAGTTCTGAGTTGAATTCAGTCCTGATGTGTTTAACATGTTTACACAGTACTGTATATCGTCCAGCCCTAATCCTGATTGTCAAAACAGATTTCTTGTTGCAGAACATTACAAGAATATTTAGTTTATTATAAATTGATGCTTATTTTTGTTGCTTTGTTTTGCTGTGCGCAGGTTTCTGTTTTAACAGTTATTTCAGTTCCTTATTTCTTTATGGGAAATACACACACTGTCTGTTTGAATTAATGAGATGAATAATATAGCCTGTTTAATGTCTTTGTAACCTGTGTATTAATTTTGTCCATGGTAATACAACCACAATTACATTTGTAAACAACATGAGCATAACTAAACTGTACTAAACGCTGACCTTTTCTGACCTTTGACCTTATCAGTCACACTGTCATAGTGAACCAGGGCTGGTCATCTCTGGAATAAATGAATTAGCCTAACTTCATGGGTACAGATCACAAATGACTTTGTATGTCTGCTAGGGTTTAGCTAGTTTTAACTAACAAGGTTAAAGCTCTTATAGTAGAGTTTGGGAGCAGTACTCTGGGTTTCACAAACAATAAAATGTCCTTTTATACATGTAATATATTATATTAGTATTTTCCTGTGTTTGTCCTGTGGCTGCATATGGGCCATTACAATTAGTTGATGCGGTGGTTAATATTTAATGCATGTTGTCTGTGTATGTATATTGGTAATCAAATATGCATGTTTCGTTTTGGGAGTGATTGCATCAGTGTTGCGTTTAGCCTGAAGTTATGACAATAAATGCAATAGTTAAACAGGCTAAAAATGAGCTAGTGTTGTTACACAATACCAACCAAATAGTTCAGGTACACCACAGCTTTTTACAAGTACTTATTAGTCTGACACTAACTCTTAGCAAATTCTGGAGAGCCATTATGTTTCTATATTTACTAGTTTTTTTGTAATTTTCATTGTTGTGAATGTCTTCAGTTCCTTTGTGTAAAAGGTATCACAGGTCAGGTTTGTTATTGTTATGTTTAGCATACATTAATTATTGTTATTCATGTGACTAGCTTGACTAAATTATTTACCTGGATTTCCCTGAGGCATTATGTTCATTGTATTGACTGTATGTCACTGCAAAGGATTCTGGGAATCCCTATTGTACCAGTTCTGATGTTCAAATTTAATAACAAGTTTGGCTGGCAACAAGTAGATTAAAAAATATATGCCTGGTAATAAAACACACAATAAAACACCAGTTTTTAATAATTTCTTACCATTCGTTTTAGTTTTCAAGGCACTTTAGTTCTGATGAGTTGTGTTTTTTTATTTATTAGTTTTGTTTGCTTGCTTGTGTGTTTGTTTGTTTTGTCAGCACACCCCAAAGGCAATTTCCAGGAATCATTTCTTTACAAATCTTCTAATAAAGCAGTTATATAAAATGCATGAGCCTCATGTGCTCTGTGTTGGCGTACTGAGATATTAGATCAGTGTTTATTAGTTTATCTGCATAATTGATAAATGACATTTGCTGGAGGTTGTGCTTGTTCAGACCCAAATACAACCTGATTAAAAAAACAATGGATTTGGGTTTAAAAATAGAATATGAATGCAGATCAGACAGTGTTTTTATATCTAGAAGCTATTGCTGTCACGTGAGAATCGTGTTTTGTGGGACTTGCATTGTTGGAAGTGGGATATTATGGGATTGAAATGGCTCAGAATCACCTCCACATGGCGCTTGGCACCACCAGTGTGTTTGCTCTCAGTGCTGTGGAACAATGGTCCCTCATATCATCTGCTTAAATGAGAGTTCTTTGTTTGAGTTGAGACTGTATGTTTAATATCACTGCACTCCAGTACATGTGGAACAGTAGCATGGATGGTGATTCTGGTGCCAAAACTTATGGAATGCATAAATAAATATATACTGATGAAATTTGGCCTAATGGTTTGAGAGTCAGACATGTGACAAAAGGCTGTGGGTTCGATTCTCAACATTGGCAAAAAAAGACAGAGGTGCCCTTGAGCAAGTCTCACTCCGGATTGCTCCCCGGGCCCCACAGTGCTGCCCACTGTTCCGGGTGTGTGTTCACAACTCAAATGTGTGTGTGCACTAGCTGAATGGGATAAATGCAAAGGACAAATTCTATGGGTCACTGTACTTGATCTGTACTTCACTTCTTCTTCTTCATGCGGTGAAGGTCGCTGTGGATAAAAGCATCAGCCAAATGCATAAAAATGTACTGCAGAAGTTAGTGCTCTGTAATACATCCTCTTGAGCTAATGGTACATTCATTTTTATAACACCGGTCTCCCACACACTCTAATTGAATGTAAAGAGCTGCGTTGCATGCACTTTTTATAAAATTTAATGCTGCTGTTGTGAATCTAGAAACAGTCTTCTCACTGGCTGTCTGCCTCAGATGTTGACCCATGTTTAGCTACTGGATTAGCAACCAAACTTTGACGTAATTGCAAACTGCTGTTTATGAAAATGAGACAAAGTGTGTTAACCAGATGGGACGTGA
>JAZGTK010004602.1:0-24140 GCA_036877625.1 Ambastaia sidthimunki
GTGTGTGTGTGTGTGTGTGTGTGGTTGGCATTTACAAATTATTAACCTCACAAACACTGTTGACCATCAGGGCTCCAGGCTGTCTATCCTAATAAATGAAAACCTTGAATAACGTGATTACTGCTACGGCCTCAGCCTGTACTCTGTAAAGGGGCGACCTAACACACACATTACATGTTTAGGGGCCCCTAGGACAAAGACTGCAATGATCATGGTCTTCTCTGATCTACTAGGCTATATTACATGACTGTTCACATTCAAATAATCACAGTTCAAAAGTTATACTGATTAAAACAACAAAAGAAACATCAGAACAATGTCTTTTTGTCTGGCAGATAAAGTGATACTGCACAATTTCAAGAATCAGCAAAAGTTAAACACAAAAACTGATTTGTTTTAAATGTTCAGGTTTAAAGACCCAAATGTGGAGCTCAAGATCAGAAGACCCCCTACAGATGTTTGTGTGAAGAACGATGGCCACACTGTTGAGTCTAATGAATGAACCAGAAAATGTGGGGCACATGTGAGTCACATCTAACCAATATAAACAGATTGTGAGGTCACAGGGGCCCATTATGCTTTGCCACACTGCCTCAACAATGCGTCTTATTCTTATATGTAAAGGCTTATTAAAATACAAAGAGCATATAAAGGCTCTCTGACCAGAGCTGATGGTTTTTCCATCAAGACAGAATAAACAGAGGCCAGACTGACTGATTGACAGAGGCGTCTGGGGGAAACCTGGGGGGTTCTGGCTGTCCTATTCACCGCAAAGGATTTCTGCAGCTCCCTGGACCAGAAGCTCTCCACCATGTTGGACCACTGAAGCAGGGTATGAGATTCTTTCTCAAGATCTTGGATTATATTGGATGTTACATCATATCAGTTTTTAAATATCAAGTTTAAATTGTATGTAAGGTTCTATCAGTTCTGCAGGTGCAAGTTATAATAGTTCTTCTAATTTAATGGTTTCATTACTTTGCTAGCAAGCACTTGAATTCATCACTATGACGAGCTGAGCCAGAAACCATTGCATAGCGTACTTGGCTCATGTCAGGGAAGAGTAAGAAATCTTCTAGCGAAACCAATGCTTATGATGGGTCTAAAACGAGTGAATTCGAACAAACAGTTGCCACAGTTTCCGCAGGCTAAATGGGTACGGAATTCACTCCCGCTCGGTTTTCAGTATTTAGACAACCACAGTGCCAGACCTCCTCTGGCTTTCTGCTTTTAGCCGCCCAGCTGTCGTTGAGAGGCTGCAGTCGGGTAGTTCAACAGAGAAGGTGGCAGACGGGTCTCAGTAAGAGACCGCGACTGATACGAGACCAGTGCGATTGTTGTTTTATGACAGTTGAGCTCTGCTGATCTAACACCTGCTTCTTCAGTCCTGGCAAGAACGGATCATTTCAGTCTGGACTATTTGTTAAACACTTCTAACTCTCACTCACCAACAAGAATTCATTATAGAATAAAATGCTCTCAGAAATGCATGATCTCACAAGCTAAATGTAGGGCTGTTTGCACTGGCATTGTACAGATGTTAACGTTTAATTATAATATTTCCACACAGTTTGTGTAATTTAGGCCCAGAAACATGAGTGCTACTTTGGATTTTTTCATGAATAGCTTTTCCAGAAACCTGATTTAGACTATTTGTTTGCCCTACGATTGACACTGATGTTGGCAGCTGGCAGTAAACTGACATAAAACTATACTGCACTTGTAAACCTTCCTATCTCTACAAAGGAAACTCACTTCTGCACAAAGATAGCAGTTTGCTCAGTTGTAAAATTCTGAAGATATCAGCTTCAATAAAAATGTTTATCGGCATACTTTACTAGTGACTCATTTACATGGTAGCCCATGCAGGCTTTTGTTTTAGTTATCATCTGAACTGCTTTTAAATAACGGTGAGATTACACTTCTGTGGGCAATTACTACAAATTTCTTCAGTGTGTTAAGACCCTCAGTGCACCTAAGCAAAACAGCTTAAGACATTAATAGTGAATTCAGAGTTCAAATGAGCTTAGATTCCTTGTGTGCAATAGAAATATACATGCGTTTGGTTCACAGGTTTAACAGCCCCAGTGAATCATTCAGGAAGACGATAAAACCCTCAGCTAACACAGTAACCGCGGTGAGGAAAGATCATACAAGCAAAACAACTTCCTTCATAGGTGAATGAATGAAAATGTTTGTCCCCCAGTTTGGGACTCACCATATCGGTGAGGTCATTCTATAAAACTGGTTTAATACAGTTTTTCTGGACATTTCTGTCCACACTGGCACATGCTACCTTGTTTTTTATGGTCTCACTGTGGCACAGGTTTCATAGAATATGAGGTTTTCTGAAACAAGTAACTGGAGAGTTTGTAATAGTTGCAAAACAGCAAGGAAGAAAACATTTCAAATTTTTCCTCTAAAACTAGACAAATCCAAAAAAAACAAAGCTTGGGCTACAGCAGTGACCCCACAAGTTCAGGTAAGCTATTCTCAAAAGCACTTCAGGTTTCTTGCATCCTTAGTAAACTCTTACTCAAACATCTGCTCTCCTTTAAATTTAAGCATTTAGCCTATGCACTTTATCCAAAGCAACTTGCAGTTCATTCAAGCTATACATTTTATAAGTACATGCATTCCCTGGGAATCGCAGCCATGACCTTGGCATTGCTAGCAGCTTGCTCCAATAGTCAAGCTACAGGAAAGTTCCCAAGGCAGCTGAGACCATCTCAGATGTCCAAGATCAAATTCACACTCACCAACCAAAGACACAACATAATGATATAAACCAAAACAGTGTTGTTCAAACTCCATTTTCTTTAATTCTCCTCACGGCATAAAACGGATATGAACCATTACTCTAACACAAGTAAAATAAAATTTCATTTATACAGTTTTTCCTTCTGCTTTGTAATTTGCCAGGTTTAAATTCAAGAACATAATCTGATTTAGGGAGAGGAAGTTTTTTTATGCTACATTGCCTGTTCATGAACACTGGTGTTGAACTGTGTGTGTGTGTGTATGTGTGTGTGTGTGTGGAGAAATTTAGCTTTTATCCAAAGCCACTTACAAAGAGAGAGTGAGAGAGAAAAAGAGAGAGAGAGAGAAAGAGAGAGAATTTAACATTTTGTCCTAAGAACCAACAAAGCCAAGACTACAAACCTACATTTACAGGTGGAAATCATGTTCTGATGCTAAAGACAGGATAAACAGTAGAAGGGTTTGGATAGCCTGTGGTCTCCCTGTTATGATCGGGGTCGGGTGTACAGCAAACTCCTCTCAAGGAATGGGATGTATCAGGAAAAGGGAGATCGCAAGAGAGACAAGTTCCCTGAATTATTAATAAGCAGTGACGTGTTGTTTAACAAACTCTGAACATAGAGATGTTACATCTCAGGTTTCCATGTCTCCTGGTTACAGCACAGTGGCCCACTATACACACCAAAATGTGTCAGGAAAAAGTGTCTTCCAAAGTGTAACCAGCAAGATCCAGTAAGTCAAAGCTTCTTGCTACAGGTCTGTTAAACAGCAGGAGAACAATATGGTTTTCTACTTGTGCTACTGTAGCTTAACTGGTAGAGCATTGCGTCAGCAGCACAAAAATTGTGAGTTTGATTGCCAGGGAACACATGTACCAATAAATAGTTGCTTTAATTTTGAATGTCCTGTAAGGCCAAATACATAAATGTAAATGTAGTTTCAAATTGCCAGTGTGAAAGTTCTCCCAAGAGTCTCTGTTACTCTACTGAAACTCTGCTCTAAGTGTGCTTGTGTATTCTAGATCATTTAAGGTCGTTTACCAAGATTATTGAAAGGAAAAAATACAGTTTGAAAGACTTCATTCATTTTATAATATTTAAATGGTAACATTTTAATAATAGATTGAATGACACAAAACTGATAAAATAACAACAATAACATGTATAAAATTGGGTTAAATTTGGTATTTTAGGTTGTTAAAATGTTAAAACAGATGCTCAAATGACTATCACAAAGGTCTACACCCAAAACAATGCATTACCAGCCATGAGTACCTTTCTCTCAGGGAAACGGTAGTTTTACACTAACTTGTACAAACTCAGACCTTATCTACAAACATGCATGTTTCCAGTCCATTTGACAGTGCTGATGTTTAGGAAGGATAACCATTACAGCTAAGAAAAAAACACTTCAGAAAGCCACAGTGCCACCATGCTAAAGTTTACCACGCTATAATAAAATGAGTCAAGGGCTGTTAGATACAGAGCCAACAGTAAACACTCAATCTGAATGAAGCTCTCAACAACTTAATGATGTTATTATTATAGAGTGAATGAGCAGATCAGGTGAGAGTCAAGTTAAGCATCCATTGCTCGTCTTCTATAGACAGTGATTGCTCTGTATGCTTTGTGTGTCTCACTAGGCTAGTTTAGTTTTCAAGCCTTCTACTCATTCAACATTCAAATCTCGTTATTAAGCTGAGGCTGATCATTGGGTATTAAATATTAGATATACAAATAGGGATAAAAAATGGACTTTAACAGAAATAAAGGGTTTAAGGGGAAAAATGAGATATACCTCAAAAATAAAAAGCCTACCAATATTACTGTAAATAGCAATATTGTTTACTATATAACAGGAGTGCCCAATCCTGCTCTCTGAGGGCCAGTTTCCAGCAGAGTTTAGCACTAACCCTTAACAAACACACCTGAACAAGCTAATCTAGGCCGTGATAGGCAGTTTAGAAACTTCCAGTTGGTGTGTTGAGTCTGAGCTAAACTCTGCAGGACACTGGCCCTCCAGGAGCAGGACTGGGCATCCCTGGTATATAAGAACCTCAGTTAAGAGGAACAGCTCACAACCTGGTCAAATGACCCTTTGCAAGAACACTCTTCATGCATGGAAAAAGGAAAACTTGGTTTCCAGGAGCACAGCAGCAATCTGCAGCACTTAGATATAATAGCTTGGCTCTGACCAGAGTGCCTGGGAGTCTATTCCAAAATCTAACAATAGAGATGGTTAAGTAAACTAATTAGAACAAAATGTTTTGCAGATACAACGTGTTTTTAAACACATTTTTGTTACCTTACGTGTCTTGGACCGTAAACTGGTTTACAATAGCGTATTAATCAAAAAGAAAAGAAAGTGTCTTGTTTTTCTATATATATCATCTGTCATCCATTTAGATGAGGAAGGAGAGAGAGAGTATGTGCACATTCAGGCATTTGTTATATTTTGGAAGTGCACAACATCACTCACAATCTGTTTCCTGAAGAACAATTCTTAGATGATTATAAAGCTTCAATTAGGAGCACAAGGAAAAAGAACTGGACATACAGACCATAGATCTCTCATCAAATCTAAACAGGGAAATCACTCAGTAAATGTGCTATTTCTCTGCTTCCCACTTCTGTGTTTGCAGGAAGCTGATTAATTTTGGGTTTCCCAAGACCAACAAAGAGTTCAGACTATGAACAACCCTACATTTACATTTACATTACATTTATTCATTTGACAGACACTTTTATCCAAAGCGAGTTACAGTGAATTCAAAGTTAGCTTTAGTTTCAAAGTATTGGTAAAAAATGTAGCGAGGACATTGCCGCACCGAGAACACACATTGATATTAAATAGTCATCATTCAACAAAACGTACACATGCTGCCATCTCTGCCCAGATATGATCATCAAGGGCTGTGTGGGAGAGTGTTTCAAATCTCCCTCATCCTGAAACACACAGCCTATTCTCTTCCCCCACCCAGCCAACCCTGCCTCTGATCAGCTTCCAAGTGTATGAGCTCCCCCTCACAGGGTACATCTTTCTTACTGCCTTAAATCGTGGTTACACTAAGGCTGCACATGTGCCCTTAGCTCCAGACATCAGTCATGCTCTAATGCAGGACTTTAAAGCAGCTATATGTGGACCACTCAGACGGCTCCTGTCCTGGACCATTTTGTGAGCAGAACTCATCAGATGGGCCTCCTAACAGATCACAGTCAGAAGACAGTGCATTCAGAGAACATATGTGTTTAAGAGTGTGAAAATGTCATATAACACACAACATCCTCTTGAACTAGTTGTGGTGTGCCCACAACCCAGTTTGCCACGTCTGTCATTTCCACCGGGTTACTTATTCCTTTCACACATGAGTGAGTCAACTGCTTTTTTCTCTTTTAACTACAATTTGGTGATATCTAATTACAGCCTATGTAGTCTGAATGAGAGACCTTAATAATAGACGTGCCGTAATGCTGTGAGGTGCGTGCATCGCATGTAGGCACGTACTATACGCGTCCGGTAGCCGCAGTCGCCGATGAAAGGGAACAAAAATACGATAATCCGGTAAAAAACATATGTGTCTTGTTTAAAAACGAGAGTCGGTTTCAGCGGTGGAAAGAAACCGCTCGAGAAGAAACCGATCTGCGCTTGTCTGTCTATTGATGGTTCAGTTTACGTGAGAGGAATAGAGTGACAGTTCCACTCCCTGCTTTGGAAAAACGTGGCTTTCAGTTTAGCGTCCCGTACACACTTGGACGCGACCGAACTAGATCGCGTAAAAGCAAAGGTCTGGAAAACACAAGATCACAATGCGTCTGTGTGCACTGACACGCAGTACAGATGAGTGCATGAAATCTTACTCGCAATCTCCTTACTTTAAAGAATACATCCTTAAATGTGGGTGTTACAAAACAGTTAACCTCCCTTATCTTCCTTATAATTACTTTATTCTTACAGCTAACGTATATCTTATATAAAAACAATACCATGTATTCAATGTATTTTATCATTTTTCCGTTTTTATCATTTCTTTTCCCCTTATTTCTATACTGTTTCTTATGTCTTGACTGTTCTGAAATGCATTTTCTGCTTATCTGCTTCGCAACAATGCAGAAATTGGTAAAATTGAAAACGCGCTAGAATCAAATTTGAATTGAATTGTAATAGCTAGATTTACCCAACACACCTGCCGGGACATACTTGGGCTGAACATGACTAACTTTACTAAATATTAAACAGGTTTAGGCAATTTTACTGATAAAATTATTTCTAGGGGCAATTTAAGTTGTTTAATGGTTTCAAAAATAGACCAGTAAACTCAGTCTATTCAAGAAACCTGTCGTGTTAAATGAATATCCTTCTGTTTTAAACTGGCATGAAATGTGTAGACGAACATTACCTACTTTAGAAACATAAGAAAATGAATTAAACGGATCGTTATACATGAACACACAAAGAAAAAGCGCATGGTTTTGCTTACACAGAGATATATGAATGAGAGTAAGTCGATCAATGATCCACATGTCGTGCAAAAAAAAACATTTTTCCCTAGCAAAGCTCTCAGGATTTTAGCATATGTGTTAAGTACAGCAGACTGCCTTGAGGCTGTGTAAATCATACAAACCACATAACGACTGTCACTTACATTCATCCAAACGCGCTCCGCCGCATCCGTTGTTCGCTCAAATCCGATTTGTATGCAGCTGTATCCCAGAAAAAAGGGGGTCCCAGAAAAAAAACCCGGTTTTGTTTAAAACAAAAGACTAATCTTTAAATCCATAGGATATCAGGTTAAATTCTTATTCTCCTTGGTTGAACAGACCACTTGCAGTCACCGGCAAATAACAGCCCGTCCTCGGCTGTCGCAAGTCAGGTGTGAGCGGCTCCGTTATTCTCAATTCCACCCAGCAGACGGAATCAGTATCTCACGATCTTCTCTGTGTCTTAACGCTACAGCGCATCTCTGTATAACGGTTCACCCCACAGCATCCAATTCTGCGTGGACAGTGCGATCCAGGGACACACCGCACCTCTGCGAATGAAACCCGACACCCAGATAAGGGCCGGCCTCTCCTAATTTGGGTTGCTAATATATTTGACACGTGGGGAGCGGTACAAAAGGGGGAGCAAGAAAATAGAGAAGGACTAGATTTGTTTCTGTAGACTGTAGTGCCACCATGCTCCACCTTGGAGAAGTGGTTTTTACACAAAGAGCCAGATTCAATGCTTTTTTTATTGTGTCGTTAGTGTATACAGTTTAATTAACTTGAGTTATATCAGTTCATTTAACCAACTACACAAGCTTATGTAGGTCTACATAATGGTAATGAATGGAAATTCAAGTATTTCAGATATTGTTATACAGAACACTTAATTCTAACCTAAATACCCAAATGCAATCAATAGAAAGCCAATTTTAATGCATCTTAGTCCTCAAGGCTTCTATATTGTTATTTTCTAAAGAATAAAATATGTTATTAGTACAGACGTCAATTACAGTGGTTTAGACTAGTTATTTAAAATACAATCATATATGTTCCGAGTGAAAAAAACAAACAAATCACAACAGAAATGTCTTGCAGGGCATTTTAGTAGTCTTAGGGGTGTGGGCGTACACCCCACAGACCGATGGTGCCTAAACGTACGGCAGAACCAGGAGAGTCAGTGTGACAGGAAGGTCATTTATCAGCCTGGCTTTCAGGTCAACCCCCCTCCATTCACACCCGAGCATTAAGTGAGGAGAAGCTCTGCTGCCTGAAAATAAACCTACACAAAGAAGAGCACAATCTCTACTTACACAATCTCCAGTCAATCCACACAATCTGCTACATTTCAACTCAAAATGCGTTTCCATCCATGAGGCTAAAATGCCATATTGTGTTTTTTGTGCATCACGTTTCCTCTCAAGTTAGAATCTGAATATTGAGCCTAAATATTTAGGACCTCCATAAATCTTGAAACGAAATCAGCATTAAATCATCTTCACTGCGTATATGTACATTAAACTTCACAGTGCCATTTTTTGTTAAAAAAAATAAAAGACTTTACCACAGAACTCACGAAACACGCTCCTAAGTGTTAGCAGATGGTAGCTTTGCGCTTTTCGTGTGCGAACGTTTGGGGAGAGGCTCTCCGCAAGGTTTCGGATTTATTCCCATAGAAACTCTAGAAGTGGAGGACACTCTTGGCTTCTGTTCATACCCTTCAGATATCAGCCTTTCTCTATCTCGGATTTTATGACTAGATAAAGTCTAATTTAATCAATGGGGGCTCAAGGATATACAGTCACACACGCATACACAACCAACTACATTTCAATGTTCTATCACAGAGTTAAAGCTATGCCTATAGTACTGTATGTTGCTTTTGAAGTTGGTCCAGCATTCATTTATGATCTATTGTAGATTTAAAACCTCATGCAGTGTTGTTGTCTTTGGGAGACCTGGTACACCAGTACAGTCTGCTTTACTTTGATTGGTTAATTGATTGGCTATTTGTGAAAGGATCATTCTCAAGACATCTTAATCTTTGAGCTGATTGCTTGTGGTGTGTTCAATCATTGTGAGGTCATTTGGTTATAGCTCTTTAAAGAGTTAATATGGGTTCCTGTTTACAATACTTGCACAATTTATACAGTCAGTTTGGCTTTTATAATGGACTTTCCTCAGGCTTGGACACAGTCATTTTAATGTCTGTCATGGCCAATTTCTCTGACTGATCATCAATAAACTTCAGGACATTTATACATACGAAATCTTTTTTTTAAAATCCGGTAACCATGTATTTTTAAAGAAATTATAATTAGTCATTCTAACACTTCCACTCTTGTCTATATAGAATTTTCTGCTTTTGGCAGCCAGCTGTCTGTTACTCCTATAGCCAAAAGTTTAAATATCTTCACATATTACTGAACTGGAAGAATGAGGTCACCCTCTACAATGTCCAAAGAGGAAATGACATAAAGCCCCAGCAGACTCTGCTGTTCAAACAGTGTGATCTGTACAAATAAGAGTGGCCAGATAGATAAGCTAAGAAACAGACAACAGTTATGAAACTGTTGCAAAATTTTAAGCTTAAAAGAGCAGTTCACCCAAAAATGAAAAATGATGTAGACATCCTCATGTCATTCCAAATCAATATGAGTTTTTTTCTTCTGTGAAACAAAAAAGAAGATATTTTGTGAAATGGCTCAGTGGTTTGTCCATAAAATGGCAGTCAATGGATGTCACTGTTGTTTAGTTAACAACATACTTGTGTTCCTCAGAAACAAAAGTCACATAGCTTGTAATGGCATGAGGGTGAGGAAATGATGGAAGAATTTGCATTTCTGTGAACTATCCCTTTCAGCCTTAATCTCAGCACAATCATTTACTTCTCTTTATGTATTATATATGAGAGCACAAACAGTAGATGTAGCACATGCCAAACATGTGGTCCACTATTAAATGTAGCCAAGCGTAATTGCAGTTAATGAATTGTAACTCATATATATTTGTTTCATTGTACAGATCAGACAGATTTAATTAAAGCACCTACTTAAGCAACCATCAAATCACAAAGTCCTCAAAAAGAAACTCAGGGGAGATTCTGCCGGTCCAAGATACACTACACTGCGGATATTTGCTCTGTTCCCTGTTTGGACTGCGAGAATTGACTTTGGATTTCATTTGTATTCGTTTCTCACTGCTGTGCAGAAGCATTGATGGATAAGCAGTTAACTGCTGTATGGTTGCGATTATCCACTCACACTTTATGTCTCTTTGGGTTCAGGTTTAAAGGGTGTGAGATTTTTCAAGTGGCTAAAGTTTGACTTGGTAATATGGCCTGGCTTTATTATTAGGCTTTATCTAAAATATATATAATGTAGATCATTTTGAAATAAGTGAAACTTTGACAAATTACTGGAGCTTATCAGAAGCGACAGTCATTAAAATCACTGTGCTACCCCATACTGTCCATCAAAATGGCCCTTCTGAAAACAGGAAGTGCAAAATCTTGAGAACTTCCTATGAGTTATTTTGTGTACAGCACTGTGCTTGAAGGGAGCAATATGGCAGCCCCTGCCAAGGCGTCAAAGCACACCGTCAGCTTCCTTCCCTTAAGTGCCCTGACTGTGAAAAGCATCGTGGGAAAGACAGAAACTCTGGACAACATTGGGCCTTTCCTCTGCACTGTGCCTAGTCACTCAACATTCCCCCAGACAAAGCATGACCGTTTTAGACTAGTGTGTTATTCTGTGTGTGTGTGTGTGTAGTTGAATGTGTGAGAGAAACTGAAAGTCTGTGTGTATTGATGGTGTGACATGATTATGGATTTGTGAGTTATTGTGTGCGAGCAAAGCGATGGAAGTGTGTTTGTGTGTGTGCTCTAACGCACAAAGAGAGAATATGCATTTTTTGCCATAATGCACTGCATTGTATTGCTGTTTTCTTATCTGGGTTATCGATTCTTCAGTCCAAAAAGACCAACAAAACTCTATAAGAACCAAATACAAACTCAACAAGGTCCTGAACGGTCACACGCAGAAGCCCATATTTCTCTCTTATTGTTGCCATATATTGTTGCCATTGTGGCATATAAACTAAATTTTATGGTCTAATGGAAAAACTTGTGGTTAGTCTTTAACTTCATTCTCTCTCCTTGGACAACTAAAATGACAACAGAACCACACAAGGAAAAGACGTCAGTTAAGGAGTCGTATACTTTGGCCTTTTTTGCTCTACAAACTACGTAAATGGATTTCTCACCTGCTTCCTGTTTATGATTGAGACTGTTGTGGGTTGTTGATAATGATGGTTGTCCCTCCACCTCAAGACTGGTGGAAATCACTCTTCTACAGCTTCCGTCCACCCAGGAGGCCGGATCACTTAGCTCATCCATTTCCGACAGTAGTGACTGGCCTCTGAACTTCAGGAAGGACGTGCGAGCTGTGACGAGGTCTCAGTGAGAGTATCAGTTTGGCAGGAAAACTTGGGAGACGACAAAGAACATCTGATTTAGACACTTGGCATGCTTGCAGACTTGTGGACTGTTATTCTGGATTAACATAAAGTAAAATATTTATTTAAAAAAAATTCTGTATTAGTTTCATTTAATGAATTAAAACTATATGATACTATGGAACCGAATAAAGTTAATCAGAAAAGCTTTAGTAATTATGTAATTAACATATTTTATCACAAGTGTATTAAATGCAATAATATTTTGGTGTTGCTAAGAATTTAAAGAACTTACTGACAAGGAGGGAAATTTCTTTACAGGAATGTGAGGGAGTTTGCATAACATGGTTGTGAAACAGAAAATATATAAACAATTGTACATCACCATCATACCCTTAAAAACTAATCACATTTTATACCATCAGAACAAGTTTAACATATCTGGGATTATTTATACAAGTCTGATGAAAAAAACAACATGACGTCACCCGGAATTTGCATAACACTACGTCACCGCGTCATAGTTTTATTTCGTCTAGTGTAGGCAGTTAACATTTGTTTCACTTCTCTCTGTGTTCACATTATTTTAGTACTCAAAGCTGTTCTCGTTCACATATGTTCTGTTTCTGATCAGACAAGAAACGAGTATGAAATATAGGGACTGAACCCAACTTGCAGTGATTTCGTATAATAATCATTAGAGAGAACGAAACGTCTTCATTGTTTATTTCACATAGAGCGCCTCCGTCTGGTTAAAATTACGTGCACTACAGTCAACTAAAAAGTTTGTAAAACTTTTAAAAACTAAAGTTTGTTGCTAGTCAAATAAAATGTCAGTGCCACGTTAGCGACACTCATTTAAAAAGTCTTGCTGATTAAAAAAGAATGTCAATGTTGGAAACAACTTACCTGATTAACAGCGCATCCGGTTTAATGACGGTAACATTGAATGGTAACTCTATCGCCCCCTTAAGTCCTGAGGTTTGTTACCGCCAGAAGCAAAAACACTGCCATCTAGTTTCAATAGAAAGTAACTAAAGACTGTTCGTAAATGCGCTAGACAATATATCCATGGCGTCATGACGTCATATTTGTAATTGTTTGCATTTATTTACATCTATTCAACTTATTCGATTGTAACAGTAATCTTTGGCTATGTCTTTATCTTCATTTTTTGTCTGTATTTGTGTTCTTTACTTTGCAAATATTCTATTAATTTCCTGAATTAATCTGCATTTCTTGTATAATTTGAACCAGCTAAAAGCCCTAATAAGACGCATTGAGTAGTAAGTGTAAAATAATGTAATAGTTCTTAAAATAAATAAATATGATGCATATGTGTGAAGAATGTTTTAACAATCATCTCTGATGAATCATATAGTGGTGATGTTGTTATTTTAGAAACTGGCAGGTAAATCTGTGTCACGTTTTGTACTATGAATCAAGAGTAAGTGTTAAATCAGGTTTTATTGATCTTTGTGTCTGCAAAAAATGCGAACAAATGCTTGATTTGCACTGATGGGGAAGAACAACTAATTTCACCCAGATGTTAGGACAGTAAATTATCATTGTTTTAGTACTGCTGGAACTTGCCAAAGCTGTTAACAAACAGCCATATTAGATTTTCACTTCGACAACAATCTGATGATGGCAGTGTAATGGATGCACTACACGTCTGTACAGAAAACCCACATTTTATTATTTTGGGAAAGGTAATATTGTGGGAACAATCAAAAATGCATTAAAGAGAACTGCATGCCTTTGAAAACAACATTATCTTGAAATGGTGCTGGATTCCTGTCAAAAACAACTTTAAAACGATGTTAACTCCCTCAACCGCACCACTTGGTGACTTGGCTGTTCAAACAGGTCTACAGAGAGGACGTGTCACCATATATTTATGAGATTGAGATCTTTCATCTGTTTTTAAGAATTAGAACGGAAGAGATGAAGCAATTTCTCTTGCAGTCAAAGCATTTGTTGGAACAATAAATGTTTGAAAATCTGGCAACGTGACAAGCTATACTTTTCTGTGTCAGCATGTTTACATTAAACCAAGTGTAAAAGCTTTTCACACAGTGGAAAAAAAACTCAGTAAAATGGAATGACATAACCTAATACAGTAATTTATGGTCAAAATACCATTTTATGCATGGTAGGTTTGCAGTAAAACAGGTGCAAGCATCCATAGAAGAATAAAAAAACACTTATTTTTTTCACATTGATTCAGAGATTCAGTTAAAGTGCTCAGACCTCAACAGATTCTGTTTTATCATTCAAATCTCACTTGACAGGGTAAATTTGTTACACAGTGCATCAGGCTGGACAGTGGAGAATGTAAACAGACCATTCATTGTAGATACAGAAAGATGTCCTCAGTTATCTAGTCAGTGGATTTTCTGCCCAATTGCTCATAGCTCTCCAAATATTTGGGCAAATGTATTTGCAATATAAACATATGCTCTACATGACACATTTGTTAAATCCAATTACATTTCATAATGAAAAACACAGAAAGAAATAATGCCAAGAAATCCTTTTATGCCCACAGATATAAGCTGAAGGATTATTATTCAAAACAGTCTGATTTTTTTGTATAAGCTTTTAATCTTTGGCTGTATATCTTTCATTTAGCTCTCTTGAGGAGTTTATCAACAACTTTAGAAGCAGGTGCTCTTAGCAAATTAAGACAAACAGAACTATGCTTGAACTTTAACCACAGATTATATTGTATATTGTTAAATAAAGCCCTTATATGCTACTTGTTAATGTGGACAAATACAGTATTGTAGAATATGGTTAACATCAGAGATCAACCCTGGTTGTATGGTATGCAGTATTTAATGAATGGAGGATCATCTAACCCAACATCTAATCCACATCCAGCCATTTAACTCTAGTTAACCAACTCTATATGTGGAAAACAGATCTCATTTGCCATTTTAGTTTAGTAATGATGCCCTCCCAAAAACATTTACACTCTGCAAAGAACTCTGGGAAAATATCCAGTGGTGTTGAAGCAGAATAGCAACAATCAGTATTAGTCTGGAAATTCTCACAAGTGCTCTCACAGCTTCCAAAATCATTTTCCTGTCACAGTTTGTCCTCAACAAGGCATAGAGTACCAGAATACTGCAGCAACATGAATACACACTGATATTTAACCAGTTACCTTGCAACTTATGGTTCCTTGTACCTCCTACAAATACAACTAGCCATTACATCTACAAATCTAATGACTGTTATTCCCCTCCATACATCAGTGAGCAAGTGTTTTGTTAGCTAGATTGTGGAAGCGTGTGGGCAGGCAGGAGTCAATGGTTACACTGATACTGTGTGTGTTTCCCATCACTACACACAGATAGCCCTGAATGGAAAAGTAAGGTAGTTGTTTAATATTTGGGAGATCTGCTGTAACGCTTAGAGGTTGGCTAGCCGTCCACATCACAGGGACCTCTGATTTGCAAGCTCTGTAATTATCATACAGTCGGCTATTTCAGTGATATTCTACTATGTATTAGCCCATAAACCACGTAAGACAGGCTTTCCATGGCAGGACTGGAAGTCCCTGGCAAAATATAACATTTGAGGGTCAGGGTCGGGTGAGTTCAAGCAGTGCCCTGAAGTGGCTCTAGGGTGCTAGAGTACATTCACAAACATATAAAGTTTCTGTGCTTTTATTTTCTGAATTTTTGTGCTCAGAGAACATTTATCTTGTGCTCAATTTAATTCCACATATTAATGATGTCCTGATTGGACTGGAAATGTCAGATTTAAAACACTTGTGGCTGTTTACACAGTCATTCATTTATAGGTGAAAAATCAGATTTGGGCAAACATGCATCTGTGGTGTGAATGCAGCTTTAGTCATTACATTGCCTTTAAATTTCCTTAAGATAAATCCTATCAAGCCACATGTACAGTGTTTTAGTTACTTCGAACAAGCAGAGCATTTGGAATGGTGCAAATAACACTCTTTCCAAACATCCAAATATACATTTTTGTTGTTGGATGTTAATGGATCTAAAGCTGACAAAAGGAAAAATAAGAACATTTCAATAAAATAATAATGCATCTGATCAAACTAACAGCTGCAGCTGGAGATACAGATACACACCAGGAGGATTCCGATTTTTTTAACTCGGTTATGAGGCGTGAAGGACTTTGACCATATGTTAACCTTGAACTGACCTGATGTTGTGCTATTAGAGTCGTGTGTGATCTGAGAGAGAGAGAGAGAGAGACTTACCTGTAACTAAACAGCTCTCATTTTCTCTCTTTCTTAAAAAGGAGGTGACACATAAAACAAAAGACAGGAAATTGTTTGAAACATGGCAACTAATGAGAAATGAGGAAGTCATGTTGTATATTCACCCTCTGTGTAATTATATATGGGCCACATATGGATGGACTGGACTGCGGACCACATGTGCAGAACATTCTGGATCCAGCTGGTGTTCTGCTGATGGGAGTTATGGGAAGGTTCATATGGAATCTATAGAATTTTCTCCACTGATTGCGGAAAAAATCTTTGGAATTCTGTAGAATGGATTTGCATGGTAAAATGAACATGGTAAAAAAAACATGGTCAAATCCGTTAAATGGAGCAGATTGTACTACACCCTTGTTGATAGCGTAAAAAAATAAGTAACTTGAACGACATTTGTTCTAATTCTACACACTCTGATTTCATGCAGGCCTCATGGGAAATTGTTTTTGTGGAAGCAGATACTGTAATGTCAAAATGTGACTTATGCATATGCAAATAATAACTGAAATCATTTTGACATGTCAGGTTCAAATGTAATTGTTTGTGACAAACTAAACCCACAAAACCAGCATAAAACTTTATGTGAAACAAAACACAGATAATTATTTCCTCTCCACACAGTCATTTATCATGATTTGCGTTTCCGAATATATATTTTTATATATTCCCAAATATTACAAAAAGTCCTACATTTTCTGCTAGAAAACACACACCGGCGTCCATCATGCCTGCGAGGTTTTGCTGGACATCAAGGAAATCCATGAAACCCATTAAGGCGGCTATTTTATGAGGCCCACATTTTATTGTTTTTCCCCCTAAATCACTGTGAATTGTTCCCAGTTTTAGTTTCACACATTGGGCTCTGATGTGGGGTTTCTGTGCTTCAGGGGTAATTATGTTTTTTTCTGTGAGGGGAACATGTTGAATTTTAGCCTGGTGATTTATTGAGCAAGATGGGATGTTAAACAGAGGTGCTGCTGGTGGACTCTCCAGAAAATCACCTAATGATCACTAACTGTGAGCGTCTGTGTTGTGGTGAGAGGTCTCGCACACGGCCTTGTGATGTGGCTGCAAGACAAAAAATATAGAACACACACATCGGCCCACCTGCTCTTTTATCCCCATGTTGTGTGTGTGACAATCAAATAAAAAACACCATTCACTTTTACACACACATTTTTATAGACCAACACACAATACTTGAAAACGTTAAAGTTGGTGCTTGATATCAACACAGACATACAGTATATTCTGTTAAACATGGTTTAATGAAAAGATATTGTATATTTATTGGTTGCATATAATCAACTACCATTAAAAAAATAAATAAATAAGGTCACTGTCCTTAACTACCATATTTAGAGAACAGTTTAGGCAACTGTTTTAAAGCTGTACTTTTCTGCTTTTTTGAATTACTGTTTAAAGGATTTTGCCTGTTTAAACAAATGTGTAATGAGTTTTGTGTTAATTGAAACAAATACAACCCAGAACAATCCTTTAACCAATTAAGTACATTTATTGTAGATTTTAAATGTTTAAAATTGAATTAAATGTAAACATCCATGTGATCTTTTCGCTCAGCTCTGTGGTTTTATATTTGTGGTGGGGGTGCCGTTTATAATGAGGGAGGGGCAGAAAAATGAGCAGAGGGTGGAAGCCAAAAAGCATTTAAGTGTCGAGCCAAAATCTTAAGAATAATCTTTCTGGCTTTACTAAAAAGTGTCTGTGGTTAAAGCTCTTAATTTTGAGATCATTTTGGGTAGAAAAATAAAAATACCCCAAGGATTGCAAGTTTAGAAGGGTAGTTTAAATAATCAATCCCATGCTTCATCTCAGTGTGCAGGGAGGAAAATTACCACGGCAACCTGCAGGTGGTTCCCATTTTAGAGGCTAGATCATCGTCTCCATTGACTCTCTGTGGTCTCCTCTCCTTTTATCTAAGTCTCCTCAGTTGCCATCACATTTTCTGAGTAAGCAGGAGCAGTGATGCTAAATGGAGTGCTGTCAATACAATACAGCATTAATAGATTAATAGAACAGTAAAACAGACAGGTCAATGCTGTCTCTAAGGGCTTGTGTATACGCTGGGTTTTTACAGGTCTTTCCCTGTCGTATATCATCTGACCCTTACTGGCCTTGATTATAGCTATTTATCATGTTTAAAGGTGAGATTTTGAATTAGCTGTTCCTTTTTGCTCTATGGACCAGGATGGATGTGTGTGTGGCCACAGGGACCCCTTGAGCACTCCCTCGCATCATTGGGCCCTTTGGTAACTCTTCCCTGATGATCAACAACAATTAGCAAATGATGGATTTACCAGACTATGAGTCAAACTAAAGACTTTTTCAAAAAGCCCTTTAATATGTCCCCCAACTTCCTGTTTGAAATCTGCAAATGCCTTTATATGACTGACAAAAACTGTTACATTTTAGGGGTCAATAAGCAAAACAGCAAACAAATCATTAGAGATGTACAATAGTTCTGAACAACAATCCAATATCTGTCATCACTGTAAAGCTATTCACAGCACACCAGAGAATTTACTGCTGGAGCAAACGTATAAACAATTTGACCTCACAACATGTGGTGGACTGCAATTACTCAATAAAGAGGCATACATTTTTAACAGCATTCAGAGTACTGACTGATGTGTTTGGTGTGTTGACCTGGCCTTACACCCAATATAGTGAGAGAGAGAGAGAGAGAGAGAGAGCAAAAGAGCGAGAGAGAGAGAGTTGTGAAGGACACCAGCATGGGAAGACAGGAGAATCTTGGCTTGACTCAGAGTCTGCCTGAGATGTTTAATGGTTGCCAGAAATCCAGCTCTGAATGGCTCCTGCTCTGTGCTCTCTCCCACATCTCTCACTCTTTCTCTAACTTTCTTTCCAATGGCTGGACTCCAGACAGAGGTCTGATTGATTCCTGTCTTCAGCTTGAGAGAGAGAGCTGTAAGAAACCAGCACACAGTAAGACGCGTTGCCTTCACGCCAAACCGAGCCCTTTGATTCTAAAAAACACTACAGAGTGCATTACAGTCTGGCCCAATTGAAGGCGTCCTTTTAAAACACCAGCTAATTATCTCACACACTTGAAGAGTGTAGTTTTATTGCATTACCTATAGCCACATTCAGCCCCTACAAAATCACATTAATGGGAATACATGACCTTTCCATTGTCATTAACACCTAATTCTCCCTTAAAACTAATTGTCCTGCCTTTTATAAAGGCTTTTATAAATAAATAAATGTTTTTTCTGGCCTCATTATAGTTTCATCATGCTTTCTTTGCTTTCACCTGTTTTGCATTGAATGAACATTAAGACGTGAGGCAATGATTTTCTTTTTGCAATGCTTGATGGGAAGAATCGCACCCAAAGTCATTACAACAACTATTTCTGATGTGACTTTGAACTGTACCTTTGGTCTTAAAGGTACAGTACACCCAAAAAATGAAATTAGACCAAGTTTAGGTTTAGGGGTGAGGTTTAAGGGATGGACCTTCATGCTAGCTTTTTCCTGAATTGTATGTTATGTGTAAATAACAAATTCATATGAAATCACCACCTCATAAAATCTGTTTTCCTGTGAGATTAGATTGAATTGAACAGTATAACCTCTATATTTGGTGAGGCTTTGAACCTTAATAAAGAATGTAAAAGCATAATACAAAAATGTATCTGTTACATTTGTATCTGTAAAAACGTTTCTGTCTGTTTCCCCTGTTTTTTGCATTTCACCCCTCCTCTCCCTGCTGTTCCTGACCCTTATTTGTTGCCATGGTTACCCTCCTGCGTGCTAATTACTAGCCACGCCCCCTTGTTAACCTGTTAGCTTGTCTTCTCCTGTTTATATATAGCACTGTGTTTCACTTGGGGTTTGTCAGTTGTTGGATTTTGCATTGTCATAATAATATTTCTTATGACCTATGTACAATATTTACTATATTAAGTTTTTGTAAGATGTACAATAACTGTGTGAAAACGGTTAGAATTTCTGTAGACCGATTTATGTACCATGTTGTTTTTTGTTGACTTCTCTTATCCGTAAAAAAGAAAACTACATAAAACTAGGGCAAAAATTGTGTTTGTTACAACTGTGTTTGTGTGGATTTCAAAGCATTATTTTTTATGAGTGTTTTTTTAATTCTGTGTAGGTTTTGAGAGAGGCTAGTTATGTTGTACTGCAGGTGAAGTCATTCTACTTCAGTGTTGCGTATTTCCCCAAAGTAGCTGTTAATTGACAAAATACATATCAGTTTCAGCAGTGTAGCATTTAAATAGATTAACACTTCAGAGTGGGTGGCTGTTTACCATTGCCTTTAGGAAAATAACTGTAATCTTACTGTAATCATGAACTGGTGTAACTCCAAATCCTTAATGTTAGAAAGAAATATATCCACAGCCTACAGATGCAACCAGATTTACCAAGACAGTAATCAGGAAGTTTTGCTTGTAGTTTAAGTATAATGGTTTTGTCAGTATACTGCATGCATCCAAAAGATGGCTATTTGGGTTCATGCATGGCTTTGTTTGTACATGGTACAGCCACATTGGTCTGTTTTCAGTTAATAAAGGTTAAGGTTAATAAAGGTTAAGATTTATAAAGGCCAGGGCAAAATACAGGATCTAATTTGCAGTGTGGATGGTGTGCAACGATCTGGTAAAACACTGCGTTTTCACTCAAAATACTCCAGCAGGCCGCGCACACATTACAAACAGACTAGTCCTGGATTACACACATGCTAAAAATATCTACTGAAAGTATTCTAAGAGACAGTGGACACCAAATAAACGTTTACAAACTGCCAAGACGTTTAATATACAGATTTTACTGGGAACTTATTTTGAAAACTTGCTTTAAATACAGAAAAGGAATGAAAAATACAGCCTGGAAAAAAATACCCAACAAATTGCTTTGGACGTTTCAATGCACCAGCAATGCAGTTTAAAAAAAGTCAAAACAACTTGAACGCTTCGGGCTCATTTGTCTGGTGTTAATAAGCATCGTCATGGCCTTTTCTTTCCAAAATGAGCTATTATTGTCCAATGAAGTTTATTTTTTCTCTTCATTCAAAACCTACCCTTCCTCTTCTGCCATTTGGCAGAAACACACATACTGTTGAACACATACTGTCTCCTTGGTGAGTTTGAGACTTGTTAAAACGATTTGACATTTACATTTAGTCCAGCCAGCTTGCTGTCAAGTTGGTCAAATTGAAAAGAACATT
This sequence comes from Ambastaia sidthimunki, assembly GCA_036877625.1. Lineage (NCBI taxonomy): Eukaryota > Metazoa > Chordata > Actinopteri > Cypriniformes > Botiidae > Ambastaia > Ambastaia sidthimunki. The sequence goes on from JAZGTK010004602.1 coordinate 21,194, forward strand.
TCATTTTGTTTGTATTTCCATATTTCTGAACAGGGTTTTGCCAGTTTAATGTTGCAGAGTGCAGAGATTTTAAAATTATCCTGTTTTGGGGGCATGTTTACACCATTTTCCAATACCCATAATTCCTTGCAAATCAGGTGCTTTGTAAAAGTAAATACACTAAGGAGACAGTGCCACACAGAAGCAATGAAAATGCAGGTATGTAGCATAACAAGGTGGTACAATGAATGCCAATGGCACACTTGATAAGCAGAGCCCATGCAGCATAAAATCTATACTCCATTTAAAACCAGACAATGCATGTGAGTGAGGTGTGTGCTTATATACTGTGGCTGATTGGTAATGAGAGTCAACTGCAGGTGATTTAGTATTGAGAAAGAGGACGTTGTGCTGGGCTGAGGCTAGACCCTTATGAATCTGTGAAAGTTCTATTGACAACGGATGCAAATAAACACAATTAAGCTCAATTAAGTCAATTAAGCTGAAATTAGCCAAAGTAAAAATATTAAATCATCTTTTTTCTTGTTTGTTTAGATGTGAGTCTTTGTAAAATCACTTTAAAGTTAATATAATGCTAGTTTTGCGTTATAAAATATGCCATAAAAAATAAAAACTCCTTGAAAATGAATCCTTTGTTTTTCTTCTATTGTTAACATTACATCACGTATAAAAACTGTGGAATTCACAGCAAGTGTCAATATTTATTCACTTCTCTATTAGAATGACTTGCCAAAACACAGAGAGGGTTCTGGCGTGAAGTGTGTTTTCCAACAGCTGTCTGATAAACATGAAAACTCTCATCTGCTCTTGATATGCTTTTGATTGAGTGCTCAATGAACGCTGACATGATAGACTCACATAAACAGCAGTAAATACATCACAGGTCCGAGATTTGGCTGACCCCTCAACCCGAGGGGATCGGCACCTGTGCGACACCCGCTGGCTCGTTTTATTTCTATAAAACTGTCCTGCAGAGCGTGTCAGTGAGGCAACACAGCCCCAGGTGCATCAGAGTGAGAAAATGCTGATCTTGTTATTATTACACTACTGGAAGAAAACCACAGACGGGGACAGGGGCGAATTGGGTGGGGGGAGAATTCGGAGTCTTCGAAAGGAGGAAATGTGTTTGAGAACATGTTCATCTCGCTCCTGTGATACCAGGAAAATGGGTAACAAAGTTATTAATATCTTGTGTGTGTGTGTGTGTGTGTATGTGTGTGTGTGTGTGTGTGTTTGGGAAGCTGTGGAAAGGGGGAAGGCATTTCCGGAAGTGCATCCATGTGCGGGGTGGTTCCCATGATGCCGTGCTGTGTTGTTTGGGTCACTTCAGGGAGTGGTTGCTAGTTTCCCACTTTGGGTGGATCCAGGAAGTGTAACGAGAACAGAGGTCTATCAGAAACCACAGTAGTTTGACTACAAACTGAGTTTGTTTGAGTCAAACCGCAGAGCACCCGTCTACCAAAACAGCAAGCAGGCACATGTGATGTGGCCTTGCTTGATCTGGCATAGCAGAAAATCCAGTGTGAGTGAGATGGTTGTTTAGGCCACAGGACTGAACGTCAAGCAATGAAAACACATCAGATGGAGGAAAAGCATATATGCACGAATCACGCAATACGTATCTGTGTGAGATCATCCTATAGTTGTCCTAAATTAGTTGGACATGTGGTTTGAGTAGTGATTTCCTATTGGGCTCGGCCTGGCCACTAAAAACAGCAGGAAACTATATATTTACAAAGTATAACTATTGAGTTATTTTTCTTTCACTGCCAACGTCTCATAATGCAATCAGTATAAGAAATATAAGACTCTAGAACATGTTTATGTGGAATACAAGCAAAGCTACAAAAACCTGATAGTAGGGTTGTTCGTTCTTTGCAAAACATTGTCATGTCACCGTTATTTATGTCTTAATATACTGAATAAAGTGTTACAGTCACAAATTGTGAAGATGGTAATATTAGTCTATCAGAAATTAGCTTAATACTGTATTTTATATCTGCTGGTGTGTTGAACAAATGTGACAATTAGTAACATAATATATGGTAGATGTAGATGAAAAGGAGTTAAATTAAATAATTGTAGAGTCAGTTCAATTAATTATGATGTTAGGAACTAAAAGACTGTGGAAAAAAGCTAAGGACACATTCTCCTGACATGCAATATATCAAATATCAAAGCTGGTAACTCCTCTGTTCTTCTCAAAGACAGTCTTTATACAGGCTGACACATCCTTGGCGCTCGTCAGATGTAGGAAGTGAATCGGACAGCTTTTGAGAAGGTTGTAGGGAGGTTAACCATCTTCAAACAAGAGACGTCAGAATGGGTTTTTATAAAAAATGCTGAAAAAGACCTTTTAAAACCGTCTGTCTTCACAAAAGCACTTCAGGTCTTTTGTAATTGAATCTATTATCACCCGTTCTGTCTGTGACTCATGAAAGTTTTCACATCTCGGGTTTTGTATGAATCTGGTCGTGGGAGCAGGGCTGCCCCGGGTTCTTTGAGGCCATCAGAAATATGTTCGTTTTAGGGAGGATTTTGTAGCGTAATCGTATTTAGATGGGAGGTGAGAAATAAGTTATCATCTATGTTTAAAGTTACTAAAACGACTTAAGTAAAAACTATTAATCATAAAGTCCAAATAATTAGTATATCAACTCAAGTTTTGACATTTCTCTCCTTGGTGGGAATTGTACAAGAGTAAAATGGACCTTAGATGTTCCTGGATGTCAAAACACTTTGTAGATTTAGGGATGAGAATGACAACAGGAATTCAAAACTATTCTTTAACTGGCCTTACTAAAATTATCCATGTTTATCTTATAGTAAAAGTGTAGCAATGTTTTTTGGTGCATTGATTACCATTTCTAAAACCATAGTTTTACTAAAACTATTAAATTATGGTTAAATTATGGTTGCTGTAGCAAAACCATGGTTAATTTGCGGT
>JAZGTK010004603.1:0-24139 GCA_036877625.1 Ambastaia sidthimunki
GAGCAGCAAAGCATCATGGGAAAAAACACACAAGCCTGTATTATAATGTCACTCATCCAACTGTTATCAGGTAAGGAATCTTAATTGATAAAGATCAGCTGTCAGATCTTATAAACCTAAAAATACTGGGAACTTGAAAAGAACCGACTCGGCTTGTGTGCCCATCCCACTGAGCTCTGAATCAACACATGAGAAAACAGAAAAACATGCACTCTTACCTGAAACCAAAGCCCCCTCCAACTGCTCTGATTGGACAAACTGCAGGAAGGTAAGGATAATTAGGAGTGACCATGTGTTCTGCATGATTCCTACAGATCTGGCATCCCTGTCTCAGATTAATCTGCACAGATAAAGAAAAAGAGAAAAGATTTCAAGTTTTCAATCAGTATATTTTTACAAGGTACATTTCTGATTAGGATTCGTGCTGTACGTTTCAATTTTTATTCATGAGACACCATCTTTATGCAACATTACCAAATCGGTACTGATACATGGAGTCAAGTGAAAATGCAATTTTTGGGTCCTGCCTCGACAGTCAATAAGATTGAAAGGACTGAAGACAGAAAGATTAAAATTCTGGATCAATGGGCAAGACTGACATGGGGTCTCTTGCCCAGTAAGAACGTTGCCTGATGGTTTGAAATGAATCTACTGGTAACTCTGATCAGCCATCTGCAAAATATAAGCGCACCACACTGAGATTATGTGCCAGACCAGCCTGAAATCAGAAATCAAACAGAGCTTGTGAGTTGTATCAGCTGTGCTTTGGACACACTGATGTTACTCAGTGTTAACTGACCCAGAAGCAAAGCTGGCGAGAACATAATCAATGTCTTTGCATTCTGTTGAGGTCCAACCCCAATCTGTTTGGCGCCCCCTAGCATAGACAGCTAAATGTTAACGGTCTTTAAGATTTTGTTTTTTGATAAAGCACAAAGGGTTTTATTTATTTAAAACCATCAGTAATATGTACATCTTTTATTAAGTGATAGATAATAAGAGCACTTATTATGGGATTTTGATCATGACAAAAAACATTTTGTTGTTGCTATGGTTACCTCTTCTCCCAAATGTAACTGTGGAGTGTTTATTTGTCGCTTGATGAAAACACGCTCTGACTAGCTTCTGATCTAAGTTTTTTTATTGCATGCACACACACACAAACACACACATTTGATTTTCTATCATAGTTAGCACTTTCAATTAACTTCCAATGTTTTGTTTGTCTGGTTTTTACTGGGCTAATGATATTTTCTACCCCCTACCCACAAAATGTAACCATCTCATTATTTAGTATGATTACCAAGTCTTACCTCATGGGGATGGTTACCTTCAATGCTGGCAAAACCTGACAGCACACACACAAACACTGACACACACACACACATACACAGACAATGACACACACACACACACACTCTTTATCACAGACACCTCTACTTTTCTAAGTCACTTCCTAATTCTTTTCAACCATAATGGCTTATTTGTGCCAGACACTGTAAGCGTGTTGACTGAAACGCTTTCTTCTCTTCTTATCAAAGTGAGCACAGTCAACATTCCTCCTGTCTCCATTTGGAAGGTTTCCTGAGCGCAGGACTGAAAGTGTTGCTGAGAGCTCTGCTATCTGATTGGAACAACCGACCGCCTCATTGTCACACTCGTACCTTATCATCCTTATTTCCTACAGTGTCCTGGCAGCCTTACAGAATTACTGCGCCTAACAACTGCAGAATTTGCATGCCGTGATAACGGATGCATAACTGGACATTCGCGAGCGAGCCGCATTTATTTTTTCCGCTCCCGCCCTTATTTTCTCCTCCTTCCCTCATTCATAAAACACTCAGGTCTGCATCCTCCCAGTATTCGAGGGTGGACGGAGAGAGCAGATTGAATTCTTCCAGATAATTGTGTCAGATAGGCAGCCAAAAGCGTCTTTTCACAAGCGATCAGATAAACACACAATTACCAGCGGTGAGGTGCCACATTCGGCAGGGCAGTGAAGGTGTGGAGAACCAAGATGGCCTCCTCACCTGACACTCCACGGCTCCACGGCAGTTGAGAGTAATTATTCAGTTCTTTTGATTAATGAATACACCAACCGAAGATAATGGAAGATTTATGTGTGGAACCTCCTCTTTCCAAATTACATGAACAAGGATTGGGCCAATCAGCACCTACCAGACCACGGTCCAAAAAAAATCCATTTCATTCTCTGTTCTCCAGTTTATCTCTGCGAGCGCACGTTTGCTTATGTATGAGGTAATGTAACGGAGATTGTATGCATGCATGCAAAATGTATAGAGATGAAATCTCTGCTTTTGAAGAGAAGCAGAGCAGCAAAATCGTAGCTTGAATGAGTCAATTACACAGAATATAACTCCATATTTAAACAAACAATTGACGAGACAATTTTCAGAGGAATAAAAATAGTTAGAATTATTATACTAGAGGAATAAATAATCGCATCTAAAGATCATACCAAATATTACAAAAAGCACATGAAGACTTTGTTAAATCTGTCTGCCGTGACAAATCACAGGTGTGTTTGTGTCTAAGGAAAAAAAGCTTTTTTTGAAGTTCTCGTTACTTTTCTTTTTTCTTTGTTGTGGTGGGCGACAAGAACAAAGTCAACACCCATCTCGACCGTTTGTGCAGCGTTTGAGGTTTGGCAGACGCTGACTAACCTGTCATTTCCTTTACACACGGCTTTCATTTCCAACATGACGTGACGCCATTTCCACATAAATAGGCCTCCTCAGATCTCACGAGGGGCGTCTGCTGTGTTAAAGGTGGCGGCATCTAGCAGGTAAATTATTGCAGGGAAGCGCTCAGAGGCTTTGAGAAATCAAATGCACTTCAAATTACCTCTGACAACACCCACTGTTCCTTTCAGCCTAATCTCTTGCCTTTTATCTTACAATTTCTGGCTTTGGCGCACACCGTAACTTTAGTTTAAGAGCCAGATGCTACAAGACAGAGAGAGAGAGAGAGAGAGAGAGAGAGAGAGAGATGGGAAGAACAAAGAAAGAAATAGAATAGACAGGCCAGGCATCAGGCGAGTAACACAATGGCCTGAAATTGTTACTGCAACAAAAAAATCTTCTTCTATTTCCTTTATGACCCAAACGGGAAGCTGGAATGATGTTAGTTAGGAAGCGGGGCAGGGAAACAGGGATGCACAATATTGGTATGGTTATCTTTGCTCAGCCCTGGCTTTTCCCTGTAGACCACTGGCTTACTGTGAAGGTGGCTGGTGGTCCAATTAGCCTGACCAAGATCTTATTCAGGGAAATAATGCAATGAGCAGCAGAAGAATGCAATGGCAGAAAAAGCGACGCATTCTATAGCTGCACGCTAACGTGTTCGCTGCCTGTTCTGCTTTACATTGTGCAATATCTGGCCGCTGCACATGGCGTCCCTAGAGACAGTAAAAAACAGAGTCACTCATTCGTCATGATTTCAGCAAAAGCAGTGCTGTGTGCATTTCCAACTCCCCAGCATTTAATTTATAAGCTTTCTGTTTCAGATGTGCATCACATTTAATTTTGAAACCATGGAGCCATGGCATAGTGGTAATACATAGTGCCTAACCCTTTATTTTGAGCGTATTTAGTGATCAATACAACGTGTTTTAATGCAAACATATCTGTATAAATGAGTACAGCCAACATGGTGGCACACTGGCTCCGCATCAATAACTGAATCTCATTGGTGACTGCAGTCACAAGACACGCAAGAACCAATGAGATTCCAAGTTATTTACATGGAGACAGATAAAGAAAAAAAGTCATATACACCGAGGATGCCTTGAGGTTGAGTCATTTATTATTGTTAATTTTTAGGTTTGACTGAAACCCTTTTAAGGTTTACTTAAATTTAAAGATGAGGTACGCCAACAAACAGTCAAGTGTCGCCCAAATATTCATCTGTTGTTTGTGAATAAACCTTTATTCATGTAAATTAAATCTGTAACATCCACCACAATGCCTACAAAAGCTCTAACTAGAGCCATATGACACTATAAACCCCTTTAAACAAAACGCTGCCTTTAAATTTCCACGCACACATTCCAACAAGCGCTCTGAATAAATATCAAACTGTTCGAACAAACACAATTTCATGCGCAAGCATTCGGCCTTTTGATTATTGTAATCCTTTATCAGCATGTGGGGCCAGTGGAGTTCTCCGCCCGGCGTGCGGCCCACAAACATGGAGATGAGGTTGGAGTGGTGGGGGGGGTAGTGTCATTATTATGTATTTTAAACAGGCCGTTGGTGTCTTTTGTAGGAGTGCAGTTAACTATGAAGGGAAAAATGGAGGACGAGGTATCGCTGCAGTTCTGAGGACAATCTGTTTAAGTGACTGCTCAGCTTTTTTGCAAAGTCAATGTCATGTTTGTAATGGACAGGCGACGCGCGGCTCGTAAAAATGACGGACAGGGTTTAAATGTCCCGTGTTTACAGTGCATTAATATTTCTGCCACTTCATTACAATAAAAGGATTAACCTACAGTTCGGCCTCACAGAAGTGCATCATAACTCCTCCTCCAAGTGTATATTACCTGCTGTCAGCCCACAAAGCAACACACACTAATCATGATGTACACACACACACACACACACACACACACACGTAAGGTTGTTATGTTTAATAGGGACATTCTATAGACATTTTTAGACTGTATAAACTGTATATTCTATCCCCCTACACCAACTCTACCCCTAAGCCAAACCATCACAAAAAAACTTCCTGCTGTTTTAGATGCTAAAAAGATCATTCTGTTTGATTTATAAGCTTGTTTCCTCAACAATGTCCCCACAAGGTCAAAACATACTTATTGGTTTTACTATAATTAAAGGGACATTTGGTCCCCAAAACATAGTGAATACCAGTAACACACACACAAAGATACATACACACAAAGACAGACACACACACACACACAGACTCTCTCTAACACACACACAGACTCACACCCACAGACACACACATTCACTCACAGACACACACACTCACAGACACACACACTCACAGACACACACCTCTGCATCCTCAAACACTCATTTCTCACACTCCTGCAAGATAATACAGAAAAAGATGGACGAAGAGTTACCCTCATGAATTCTGAGCACAACATTATAAAGCGACAGGCCTTGCTTACAAAACCAACAACTGTGATGTCAGCCTGGTTATGAGTGTTTCAAACTGAGCTCAAAACTGTGGAAATGTTATTGTACTTTTGAGTGGTGCTTGCTGGCTGAGCATCACTTTAAATTTGGCTCATAATTAGGCTTCTGTCACGTCTATCAATCAAGCGACAAACTGTGAACAGGTGTCGTATGTACTTGTAATCAGACTAACAGTGACTAACAGAAGAAAAATAACAGACTTAGACGAGTCTAAGGATCAGAATATCACCAAAATTTGAGATTGGCTCTTTTGACCTGGACCAGTGAGGAGTCACCTAGCAACCACTTAACAAAGCCCTGCAATCACCCAAAATACATAGGTGACCACATAACAACACCTTGGCAACCACTAGCATTGTCTACAAAATTATCTGAGAAAAAGAAAGCTCAACTAGCCTACAGCTTTAGCAAAACTAACTTTACTAATCAACTCCACAATCCTCAGACATGAGTCATAATCTGTTAACAGTCACGCTTGTGTTCACCAAAACATTATAAACAGGATAAACCACCAACCTCTGTGTATATTTATAACTCCCCCAACATATATTTATAAATTAGTGAAACCTAGTTAAAATACACATTGGAAACCTTTGGGGAAATTATACTCAAGACACGATGGCGCTTCAAAGCCTGTTATTAGTAACAGGAGTGAAGCTGCGGGCGAGCCAAAATTAAGATGAATTTTTAGTAAATGCAAGTAAGAAGCTGATAGATTCGGTCACCGAAGGGACCGATCGTGGTTATCCGTCATTTCATACGTGAGGATCGCGAAGAAATTAAAAGCTGATTATTTCCTGGGGGTAGAGGAGGAAGACCACCGGCCCCCTGGCCTGCGAGCTAAATTTGATGAATTAGTTCCTGCTCTCTGCCAAGAAGGGAGGGAGGGAACATGACAGAGTTAAGAGCCGTCCTCCATCAAGAGACACGATGTTGGAGAATTCATTTGACTAAAAGCTTCAGGAACAAGTCTGAAAGACATTTTGTGCTATTCCAAAAGTTTAAAGCTTGACAGCAAAACATTTATTGTAGCGTCTGATTTACGGCTGTCAGTTAGGGGCGGGTTTAGGAGGGACCTGGTGATGTTATTATTGGATATCTGGTTCTCAATATAAAAACAATGTGATATACTGTGATCTTTTTATTTGCTTCTCCTTCATCTGCGTTGGACCGCATTTATTCTCAGCCAGTTCTGAGTTTAGATTTAATGAAATCAGTGAGGATGTGTTGACGTAATGCTATAATAGGTGTAACCCAGACTTGCTCTGAATGGTCTCTTTTGTTTTAAAAATATGAAAACATGTAGCTAAAAATATCAATTGTGCTAGAATATATATATTAAGAGTACAGTACAGTAATATAATATTATTAGTCACAATATTTTGACTGACAGTAGGAGTGAAAGAAGAGGACATTTCAAAGACACAAAATAATTTTTCTGAATACATTCTGCAAGGTATTTATTTTAAAAAAGCCAAACTTAAAACTGTACTCCTCAAGCCACGGTTTGTCACCATTGTTGTTTATAATGAACTATAGACAGATGCATTGTGGGATTGACGACCTTCAAACGCTGTGTTCTATACAGCCGCGCTTATCTTGATGTGGGACACGTGTGTGATCCTTCAGCTGCGAGGAGGGTTTCACATTATTGCTCAATTCAAAGGCGCCTATGCCGCCCGGGCAGAGAGCGGCTCTCATTTGGAAGCCGTCCGGGCTCTATTTGCCGGCTCTGATTGGATCTGCAGGAGACAGAACAAAGAAACCTCAGCTTTCATTGTGTTTCTTTGTGTCCCAGATGTCAGAAGTCCGGCGCACAAACAATATAGCTTCTGCCACGCTGACTACACTAGTCATTATCCTGAGCAAGGATCGCTGGTTTCGCCCTACTGCAATCATAACTCTAATTAAGAGCGATGCTTTGTAAGCACGGAGGTTGCGTGATGTTAATTATCAGAGAACCGTGTGGCAAACACGTCCCTAAATGCCACTTGTCATTGTTCTGCGCTGGTACTTGTCATCGTAGCGCTGTGAAAACGCTGAGGACATCTCTGACACAGAGGGATGGCGTGTTATGATTTAAAACAAACGACGAGCAATAAAAATGCGCAGATTAATTTGCATACAAGTTAAATTTGCATAGTTAACTGTAACTCCTAGTTAGGAGTTCACAGAGTATGCTAAGACTATATATAGTATGAAGTCTTGATGTACTCTGTGAACTCTTCAAGAAAGCAGCACTTATATATAGACATATAACAATTATAATCTAAATAACATATGTATATTGTGTATATTAGTTTGATATATATATATTTCTATAATCAAACTCTCTGTATTTTGCCTAAGATAAACTAAAAACATGAGGGTAACAGAAATGTTATTGTTGGATGCGCTATACCTTTAAGAAACGATCTTTGCAGACTCTTCAGTATCGGCGCATGTTAACATGCATCATTGAATTCCATCGTACCGGTTTCTTCCACGCATGTACAGTCTTTGGTTGACATCAGTGTTGCTGAAACTTGCACCCTGACGCTGGAATAATTTCTTACTCCTGAGGGAAATGTCAGACGCCCCTACAATTAAACATATCATACTTATAGCATAATTACCCCAGACAGACTGATTTGCTAATCTTATCAAACGAATTCGCAAGATTATTCACAAACATACGCTGTTGCACCTGATCAGTATCGGCAAGCAGTATCACACCAGCTTAATTAAAGCTAATGCATTTTAATAACGCCAGATATTGAGATTACACCTCCCATAAGCCTCGGCTAATTAGAAAGCTAGCATACAGTTGACAAACATGCAATTTATTTGACTGCTTATAGACAAACAGTCAATTAAACGGCCTTGGTTACATTTAGTTTGCTTGTTTTGCCACAAAAATGCAATTTTTCTATTGAACAACATTAAAAAATGCATTCGGTCCGCCTGCATGCAGTCGTCTCCACTGCGCTTTGCCAAATTAAACATTGTCTATCAGTTCGAGTGTTTCCTCCTCCACCTGTGAGAGAACTTGGGTACTTGCCATTCTAGTCATAATTGTTTCTGACGAGCAATAATACAAAGAAAAACAACAGCTTAATTTGCATATCCGCGTTCATAAACAAAGCCCACTATCACACCTGAACTCTCTGTATTTTGCTCCAAGGGCGACATTAACTTGCCGTCTGCATTCTCTGATGGTATATTATCATAAATTGGCTTATTAGTTGCAGGTTATTGAGCCAAGATAGTGTGTAACTCGCCGCATTTGTGTGGGAAATGAATCACGACTTAATGTGCTTTCGAGATTCTGAGATTAATCAGAAGAGACCGTCGGTAGATGTGACTGCGGTTTTGAGAAGCCGGGTGCAAAAAACGATGGAAAGCAAGTCCAGAGAGGGTGTTAAAAATGCAGATTGTTGAAGTTGTTCCCCATATTTAAATGTTTTTTTCTCAACTCAGCTGCTGGTCTTTGATATGCCTGCCCAGCTAACAATTAAGTTGACAGAACGTTTCTGTAACGTAAGCACAAAAACATTAAAAATGTTATGAAAATTCCAGACAGTTTTTTAAACACTGTATTAACATCACTGCTTGGTTATAAGAAGTTATTCAAACTTTTCTGCAAAAATGTTTTTGAGAACGTTAGCCAATGTTCTGAGAATGTTCCCTGTTAGCACCCTGTTGAGGTGTACGATTTTTCACAGATATTACAGCATTGCTAAAAGTAAGAGTTATAAACTACATAAAACTGCACTTCTGGGGTTTAGTTCTCAAGGCAGGATCAGGAATAGCTGGATCAGTATGGAAGAGGAGGTCTGGGGTCAGAAGTCAAGGGTATTTGCCTTACTCATGCACTTTTCCTTATTTTGAGACCATTTGTCGTACATAATTCATGTCTTGAGAGACCCTAGCTGGCTTGGAATAAAAATGCCTGCTGGTGAACTGTAAAAGACATTTTCAGACTTTAACAGATACAGAATCTTTACCTATAAATTTATGATATCATAAAGATAACACAGATTATCAAACTATGACCCAACGTAAAACCAAATACCAAGACTTTGCAGGAGAATGAAGATTGTAGGTGATAACTTACTTTTTGGTTTGTTCTTTGCACCAAGTTATGTGTCTTCAGAACAAGTATTGCACAAGTTTTCTCAAAACGCACAAAATCATACAGGTTTGAAACAATAACAAGGGTTAACAGCAAAGATGAACACTCCAAGATTTCATATAGAACATAACAGTGGATTTATCTTCTTAAAACTCTTATTTTATTAGATATCAATTGATTTTTATGCATGTTACCAATTAATTTCTCAGCAATAATTTCTTTAAAGCCATAATCAAAAACAACACGTCCAAATTGTTGAGGTTCACCTGGTGTGTTTGTTTAAAAACCTATAAATCAAACATTTACCATCATATATGCCATTATTGCTGGACCTGTACGGGCACATCTCAAGTTTGAATAAGGAATTATTGAACCGTTCATTGTAAGACAGTCAAATCCTTTTTTGAAAAACAAATCTGTATTTGAAAGAAACTTCGCTTTAACGTAATTTAGAATGTAACCTTGGAGGCTCAAATGGAATTGATGCAAAATGAACGAAACAATCAATTTTGAAAACACGATTAAAAACGCCACCTCAGATCAATGCACCTCGATTTCCTATATAGCAGACGAAACAGATGTTGTTTCTAACTGCAGCTGCTGCTGTTAATATCATTATACGGGTTTTGTTTGTCTCACGATATACTACACGACCCTAAATGAAGGATGCAACTACAGCCAGAACCACAACTTGATGAATAGGATGTCCGTTCTCAACACAACCCAAGACAAACGCATTTGTTTAAATTTGACAGGCTGTGTTATATATGACTTTTGTGTGTCCATTTTTTTCTCCAATGACAAGAGCAAAAATATCAAACATATAAAGACATGAAATGACCCATACTGTTATAGATATACATTGTATAACCTATGACCCTCTTTCATTTGACAAATCTCTCTCTCTCTGCACCTTCCAATGAGTGTATTAGAGATGTCTTGAGGCAGCGTCCTGTTTAATGTTCTACCAGGTTATTTCTCTTTTGCTTTCAATTACGAAGGCACAGCAGCAACCAGACTCTGCCCCACGCACACACAAACACACATTTCTGTCTCCTACAGCTTGATATAGATAGATATCCCTCCCCATTGAGTCTAAATCTACATTAGGTCATTTCAATAAGTGCTGAGGCCCCGAGGCATTGGTCAGGAGTCAGGAGCCAGGAGCCCGGGTGGATGCAGGCCTCTATTCATCTTAGTTTGACTCTGACTCGCTGACACACAGGCAGACGGATGGGGGTCCGGTTTAGCCAATCTCAGTTGTGTTTGTTATGATACTACATTAAGGGGCCTAACAGAGCATGTCAGGAAATATTGAAAGCATCACAGGAGGCGGAGAGCTTTGCTAAACTACGTTGTGGATGAAAGGAATCTGTTTGTTTTGAAAAATATGGAGGAGGGGTTGGTGATGATGGCTTCAAGGAAAACGTTGACCTTGTTCTCAATGACCACAGTGGGCAATCTGATTCGAAACACAGGTGATGGTTGTGGCCACAGCACAACAGAAGAAATCATTCATTTACCCCATAAAAAACAACTTTTTTATGGCAGACCTTTGCGGTTGTTATGGGAATATAAAAATTGTCATTTGTTAACCCTCATTGCATTCCAAGTTCTTCAATGGAACATGATTCTGGAATTGTGTTCCATTCAAAATTCCGGAAAATCTTTCTAGTTTCTTCCTAAAAAAGGAAGTAAAAACAATATTATCATTATAAAACTGGAACTGGGGCTGTCATGATGTCAGATTTTTACTATACAGTTATCAAGCTCAAAATTATTTACTTAAGACTATATATCCCTAGTATTAACATTCATAATATCAATATTCATAATCGTTATTAATATCATGTTTTTTATCAATACTGGTATATTGCAACACCCCTAAGTGGAACATACAACAATAAAAAAAGTCTACTCAGATAAACAAAAACAATGGGGAAAATACTTTCAAGACTGGCCACTGTTGTGGGACATTGAGGGGGTGTGGTTATAAATGAGGGCGGGGCTTCGTTTCATGACAACGCCTGGACCGTTTACAGAGGTGTCGCTCAAAAACACAAGACTGTCTCGGGGGAGGCTGGCCCCTAGTAAAATAATAGCATTCCTGCCAGAGACTGCTGGGATAGGTAGGGTGATGTACACCAGGGGTAATTACAGACAAATGGCAGGAGGACCCCATCAGCTCACTCTGAGAGGAGAGACAGGGAAACGGCATTAAAAACTACCATTAACAAACAGAAATTGACATCTGTCCAGAACCTCAGGCCAATGAACTACATGTCAGACAGCAGAACATTCATTATAATGACAAATTTTGTGCAGGAACTGTCATATGAATGCCATCATACGAGAGGCTCATATTAGAAGTGTCTGAGAAACCATCAAGCCTCTTTTTGCCTGAACCAAAGATGGATAGAATAACAATTTTACCCACAAACCCTCACTCGACCTTTGACCCGAATCTTTGTGAGGCTCTAATTTAAATTCGGGTGTAAATTACCTGAGAAGAGCTTCACACTCGATCACTCATTGGCTATTGACATGTTGCATCAATAAACGAAGGACCAATACTGTAGATTTGTGCTTTACAATTCAACTTCTTGGCTTTCTGCATGATGTTTAAACAAAGCTCTGTTAAGTCTTTAGCAGTCAAATTATTCTTCTGTCTTTGTGAATGACAGCAAGCAAACCAAACGCCTCGCTTAGCATGTACGCTCACACTGTTAGAGCCTCACGCTAGCAAAGCAAAGGTTGTGGGTTCGAGTCACAGACAACACACTTACTGATAAATTGTGTACATTGTACTGTAAGTTGCTTTGGATAAAAGCATCTGCCAAATGCATAAACATAAATGTAAATTTGATCCCCAATTTCATGTTTTTGATCTGATGTCAAACACATTTGTACATTTTACATTTATTCATTTGGCAGACGCTTTTATCCAAAGCCACTTACAGTGAATTCAAGGTATACATTTTTTGATCAGTACTTGTGTTCCCTGGGATCAAACCCACAACCTTTGCGCTGCTAACACAATGTTAGCACCAGTTGAGCTACAGAAGCAGAAAATTTGTACATATAATATAACACAGCTGTTGTATTTAAAGTCTATTGCATTATAAAAGAGGTATGTACAGCAACCAACCATTATCACAAAATAAAGCCTTATATCACCCTGTAAGTGTTTGTACGTTTTGATTTTGGAGACTGTGGTGTAATATGAGAAACATGAAACTAGCACAGCTATGTAGAAAATCAGCTGCACTTTACAACACTCAAATAAAACTGGATGTGGAACTTGTGTCTCTCTATCGCCACCTGTGTCTGAAACATAAAATTGCAAGTGGATGTTGATGACAAGTTTAAATTCTTTGAATTCTCTCTGTTTACTGACAAATAATGTCAAACTGAGATTTCCTGTGAAATCGAACTTGACAGCTCAAATTATAAATAATTATTATACACCTACTCAAAATTAAGTTAGGAAACAGTGATGTTTAATATATTCTCAGAACAAGCGAATAAAGTTACATATTGTAGCTTTGACCACAGACGGCAGCCACTGACCAATCAGAATCAAGTATTCCAGAGCCTTAAAACCTAACCGCTGATCCCACGTGACTGCAGGCTGTTGTTTAAGCATTGCTGACCTTGAAGAGAGTGTTTGTCGAGTGCTTTGGATTTGATGGATGACTTATCGGTTCACACAGTCCACCTGTCACATCAAACTCTATTGTCTCAAATAAAATTGTGATTCACTGGCACGGCTGGGCTAGCGTGTGACCGTGTGTGCGTGTCTTGCACATGAAGACTGTCAGACGAAAGCTGAAGTATCATTGGAAGTCTAATTTTAAAAACGCCAACCAAGCAGCCCAGAGTTTCCATCACATTTGAGGGGTACAACGTACATGCTGAACAAACAGGCCGTTGGTATCTGTGAACAGTATTAAAGCATAACAATACAGTAAACTGACCACCAAAGCCAGTAGCAAAAGTCTGTGTAGAAACCAGTTGCCATGCCAACAAACTGGCAAAAAAAACTCAGAACGACACAGCAATGTCGCTGTACACAAACTGGCACATTGACTCGCCAATGTGTCTCCCAAAACTGGCAATAAGCTAAGACTTGGAAAACATTTTCTGTGACTACAATTCACAGTTATTGTTTTAGTGCCCTTTCTTTTATGGTAGTCAATTGTTATTCTAATAATTAAGACAGATATGCACAACATTTGGCAAAGAAGTCGCCAGTGTTCTGATGGGACGCTTCATTAATTATCAGAATCACAAATATTTACATGAAGCAAAGAGTTAAAAAGTATTGTTGACAGTCAGATAGTGCTACAACCTTATTTCATGGCTTTTCAATCATCTTTTTAAGGGAACCAGTACGCAACCACCCAGAACACCCTGGAAACCACCTTGCAACACCCTAGAAACCACACAGCAATGTGTTAAAAACACTCTGAACACAATAGCAACTGTATAACAATGCCCTGACCAGCTCACACAACAGCCTAGTATCACCGAGGTGTGTACTGCACAGACAAGCACTGCTTATATTTTTTACAGTAAAAGTTTTTTATTGTCTATATACAGAAGCTGCTGAGCAGAACAACACTGGAGAATACTGTAGCAATTAGCTACTGTAAGCACATCACCAACATTCAACATCATCATGTACAACCATCAACATAAAACTGCAGAGCAAACACACCGTTTAATGTGCCAAAGCGTAACTCTGCTACAATAATCTTCATTATAGAGGCCATCATTTTTTACTGTGAAACTGACACTTTTTATGCTTTCCCAAAGAATGAGAGTTGCCAAAGTGAATTTCTATCCGTGCCTGATTGTAAAATGAGGACAGCACCTACTGAACTGACCCTCTACCTCACAAACACACTGTGTCTCACAATCTATCTGTCTATATCTCTGCCTCTCCTCTATTCTCTCTACCTCCTCCTTCCTCTACCTCTACCTCTGTCTCTCCCTCACCACCCTCCCTCTCTCTTTCTCTCTTTCTTTCTTTCTGTCTCTCTCTCGTTCTCTCTCCAGAGACTCAGATGAGAGGCACTGGCTCTACCTCACATGGTCCACAGGAAAGTCCTGACTTAAAAAGCACATTTAAGAACCAGTGAGGATGAAAAACACCCCAATTATCTCACCGCCCCCCTGCTGAGACACAAGCTGTTTTATGATATTAAAACCTGCTAAATTATGAAACACTGCACTGCTGAGGATACAAACGCAAAAATACACTGAGGTTTATTTCCCTGAACCGTTAGTATTGTAGCTTGTCTGCTGATGGCGTTATAATATTCGAAACAGTTAGTGTGATGATTTTGCAGTCACATTTTTTAATGGTGATGCTGCAGGGTTTGATAATGACTGTCAGCTTTGTGATTTCATGCGATTACAGTCAATATTTTTCAGAAACTGTGCAAGACAAAAAACTCAATGGTCATTATTTATTATGAATTATTTACTCAGAGATGAATGTGAAATGTATCCAATTGCTTAGCATTTTAACATGTGACATACAGAATTACAACTTTTGTTAGTGTCACAGTCATCAGAATAGTTCATGCAAAAATAAACTGACCTATTGAATTATTTTCTCGCCCCTGAGAAAATGTTTTTTAGTATGCTGTGGTTCGCTGAAGAATAAATACCACAGTAGCTTTTTACATACAAAAAAATGACTTTAGTGGCTTGTTTTTTGTTTTGAGAATTGACTGGCTACAAAAAATTAGGCGTTTCAAAGATCACAGCAGACTACTGCTGGAGGGGAGTGGCTAATGGCTCTGGCTCCGCCCCAGCCGTCAGACTGACGTCATCAGAGAAGCTCTGTCGTTCCAGAGGGGAAGTACAGAGTGGAACGACACACCCACATCAAATCAGATCAGTCACTATACTGTCTCTCAGCCATAAATCTGATTTGAGAGCTTGAGGGGAAAAAGAACTTTAATGGCGTCTTTGGACCTTCTAAGAGCTTATCTGGACCTGCGATTACAAAAAAAAGTAACAGCACAAAAATCAGAGGTTAGTAAATCATGACAAAAATCTCTTTTTTCAGGTGCACAAAATGTTTTTTTCAATTTTATTTTTTCCTTTGTAATTTATCGATACCATTACAATGAACAATGAGGTACCGTTTGCTGGTTTGTCTTGCTAGAACGTGTGGCTGGTGTCATAGGGAGGGCTACGATCTGTCACGTCTCCCCTCCAGATTACACACTTACACAAGGGTCAAGTCACCGGGTCTCTGTCATGTCACACACACAGGGCTTCCTGCAGACTGCGGTACAACACAGGAAACAATTCAAGCAAACCTGCCCAGAGGACATCTGATCACATCCACATGAGCAACAAATAATCTATCTCCACAATTCCCCACAGACAGACTGACAGAGAGAGAGAGGGAGACAGAAAGTGAGAGAGAAAGAGGGAAAGAAAGAGGGAGAGAGATTTATTAATAGCCACAGGCTATTCAGGTTGTGGTTGTTAAAAGATAAGTCCGCTGATAACCAGTCATTTCCTGAGAACTGAAGATATATTGTATACCACATGCAGACAGTGCTTTTGTGGGACTGCAAAATTTCCATCTCCACTTTTAAATCCTCAGACACTGTGCGATATTTAACCTCCCCAGTCCGGGCCAGACTGTATCAGCACATCCCTATTGGCTGCAGCATTCAGACTAAAATCCAATTTCAGTGATAAGCTTCAGGCTGGAGTTGTGTTCCTCTTTGGATTGTAAGCGTTTATCAAAGAAAAGTGCAACAGAGACGCATCCGTGGCGGCATGGGGCATGACGGCCGCATGGGCGTGGCATGCGAGCGCAGACAGGTGTAGAATGATGATACAATTCATGTTCAAGCTCCTGCAAAGAACCACCTTCTGCTGTCCCTCAAACCCCTTGACCCTTCTAAACAGCTAACCACCCTTTCTGAAGAAACACCTCACGGGCAGGTAACCAGCAAATACAATTTACCATCATGAGATAAGGGTAAAACTAACCATTTTCATCCATCAGACGTTTGAATGGAAATATAAACATAGAAGTTCTACCAAAGCTGTACTGTCAACATACCTAAAGATGGTACAGAAATTATACTTCATGGCCGTGTATGTGGGACACCTAAAACACCAACTCCAGAGGTGCTTGTTGAGGAATTAATTTAAAAAACACTGATATTAATGGAGATTCTTCTTAACAGCTTCCATTGTTCTGGGAAATCTTTCCACCAGATGTTGGAACATGGCTGCAAGGGATCTGCCCCATTCAGACACAAGAGCATCAGTGAGGTCAAACTCTGATGTTGGGTGATGGGGGTCTGGCTCGCAGTCTGCATTCCAAATCATCTTAAAGTTGTTCGATGAGGTTTAAGCCTGGGTTTAGTGCTAGACCCAAGGGGCATCGTCACGCTAGTACAGAGAAGGTTGGAAGCTCACAATTCTCAAAAAAAAAACCTTATTGGATGACATTACAATTCGTCTTCAGTGGAATTATGGTATCTAGCCAAATCTGTCAGTTACATCTACATTTACAGCTATGCATTTAGCAGACACTTATATCCAAAACAACTTACAGTCCACTCAAGCTACATTTTTTTTTTATAATGGGGCGTCCACAAACCTTTGGCCATTTTGTCACATTATGGAATTATATTTACAAGCATCACCAGCCAAGCAAAGTCTCCTCCGTCACGCATTTCCTGTCCAACTTCCTGCAGTAGATAGAGTAAAAGAAGGAAGATAGAGGAAACGATGGCAATCTAGAGACTTTGGCTCCGGTCCAAGACCGTCTATCGAGAAAAGCTGTCTGGAAATTGGCATGCCAGCGAACAACCCACTGAGGTGAATCGCACGACATTACGGAGGTCACGCATGGGTCCAGCCACCTAAAGAGTCACGGTGCAGGCAAGAAATAGAGTATTTTACAGCCCACTGGTCCACCTGCCTTCTTCAGAACTCTCAAATGCAGTTTTTAATCGAAATCCACGGGCAACACACTGGACGTAAAACTAGTCACACTTTAGTGGTCTGACAAAGGACCCCCAGAGAGGCACCGGTTGGTGTTTTAGAAAGAACCACCAAAAAAAGTCCCTTATCATCAACGAAAAGTGTGCCGGAACGCTGAATTTTAAATTACAGCACCTGGCAGGATAACATTCCTAAATGAGATCAAATTGACAGCCAGGAATACCTTAGAGACCGCACGTCTTTTGTGGTTCACATGTGCACACGAGCAAATGTCACGAGAGGCCCGGGAATCACTTTGGTGGCATCTGTTCCTCTATTTTTTTCTAAAAGCACGAATTGTTTCGTACTTCTACAAATAAAAAGTGTTTCTCTTTGCTTTCATACAGTGTGATTAAAACAGATACACAATGGCAAAGCTCAGCGCTTCCCCGCAATTTACTTTCATCAAGGAATGATTACATATATAATGAACTGTACTGGGTCATGCTTTTGTAATTTGAAATATTTTCGGCTTTATTGAAAGACCGCAATGGGTTGATTTCTCTTGGGCATAGCGCAGCACGGTACAAAAGACTATATTACAATCACTGGATTAAACAAACGCGGCACGTTGAGGACGATGATTAATTCATGGAGGTATTCTCCATTTCATACATTTATGAAGGACATTACCCGTTAAAAATACATTTATGTATTCCAAGCACACCTGGCTCTTCTTTGAAACTTTCAGCACTAGAGTCAAGGGACAGCTCCCACTTCTATGCATTAAGAAGTGTTCTGTCTGGGGTTGGAGAGACCCAAACTCTTTTAAATAACTCCAAAGCATTTTAACATGCAAGTATCAGACGGATGATTAACAATTTATTGTGGAGTCATTATTAACAAGATCAATGTGTTAAACTTAAACATTCTCTGTCTGTGGCCTTAAAAAATACAGCATAAATAAATGCAAAAAAGGTTTCTCATGCAGAGACTCCAGTTGCTCTATACATTGTATACATTTTAAAATCTTAGATGCTATAGGGGGTTTCTCAGCTGCCACACTAACTGAGCACTTTAAAGAACCTTCAGGCATCTCTAAAAATTCTCAAATATCCAATTTATGCTCAAGGAACTTTACAAAACATTTTACGTGTCCTAAAGCCAACTGGAGAAACAGGCTATGGAGTTCTTACAAGAACAAAGAGCAAGTTTCTCAGACAACTGAAAGTTGAGCACACGAATAGAACATTTGAGACACTTTTGAAATGTGCCTGGAAGTTCTGTACAGGGAAACCCAAAGGTCTCTGGAGAACAGTTTAATTTAAGACCGTACACACAGAGTCAAGGGACAGCTTTTGTTTGAATGAAGCTGATCACAATTAAAACCCTTTATGCTCTTTTGTGTTCCAAAAGACCCCAAGCCCCCCATAACTCTACAAACATTTAAGTGTCAAACTTTACAGGTTGAAAAACGTATTGATTTTGCATGCACTTTATAACAGTATACAAGGACACTAATATATAATGTTAGCTGTACATATAGATTTGTTCCAATAGCGACAACACAATGAATAATCACCTTTCTGCACAGTGCATGCCTACTTGGTTGAGAAACAAATGAGAAAATAAATCTTTAACAATGTCAGCCTATTAGCATTTGCTTGTCCTAAACGTCTGAAAGTTTTAACATTTGCGTTAAACGTTAAATCGTCAAGTCCGCTGTTTCAGCAGCAACATTTCGCGCAATGCAAGTCTAAGCAAATTTCTGATCTCCGCCAGTCTGATGCTCCGTTTACTTTCACTGCATGAGACAAACGCTTCTCATCTCACACTGCATGCAAAGTTTCCCCACGTGCAGCTTTGATTCGAGTTAAAAACGTTTAAACACACACAAACACATTTAAACACATTCATACATAAAATGCATTAATAAAAATTAATTATTTCCTATTAAAAAACATCCAGCATTGAAAAACCAAGCTGTGTACTGTTTTGTCAGGTAACCTATACTGGGCTTTTAAGTAATTTTAGTTTAATTTAAATTAAATACAATATTTATTATGAATGAATCACACTACATTAGATCACACATACAAGTATTTTTATGGGTTATATATGGAAGAAATAGCTATTTAGCAAAAGAACTACCAGATGCTGTACATACGCATAGTGTGTGCATGGACTCAAGTGTGGTAGGAAACTCCCAGCATCCTTCTCAATACACAGATTAAATAAAACAGCCGATGCACCGGCAGCCTTTAGAAGTGCCCGTCGCATCTTCTATCTACCGATGACTCTGAATGTCTCTCTATGCAATACACCTCCAATAGAAACTTCCCCCCAAAAGCACCAGACTCTTTATCTTGATTCAAGAATGTACATTTAAACCACATTAAAACCCCCAAAATCCACCATAATGTACCGATTGTCTGGACGGCTATTTGTGCAAAGTCTTTACGTGTCAATGAATGAAATAAAGAGTTTCTTACCCACTTTCCAGTTAAGAAACGACGCTTGATAATTCCAAGAGCAGGAGTGAAACTACTCTTCCATCTCTCCAATGAAACGTGCGTAACTTTCCAAGGGATTTCAGCACTTGGGAGATTCAGATGCGCTTGGGAAACACAGCTGAGCTTTTTTTTTGGCAGTGTTTGGTCGGTCACGCAGAAGAAGCGAGAGTGGGAACACCGGAGTCCACCGGTGGATAATGTCTTTACCGCAATCTCATGCGCTGCTGATGCGGTGCTTGTGCGGTAACGCATACAAATCGCTCCATGCGAGATGCGCTGAGCGCCGCGCCTGCGCGCTGCTTCCCAGGGTCCTAAAGCTGCGACGCAGCATCCGAGTGCAGCGCACTAAACTTATTAAATAAAACATTGTTAAATAAACAAATTATTGCTTGCAAGTCGCGCACTGTATTATACAAATCCCAATATTTTCCCACCGTTTTCCATAATTCAGTTTAACGCAAAGGCTAAATTTATACACTTAATCGTAAGTTATATTTATATACATTTATACATTATAAGCTGACACATTTTATGCACAACGAAATAATACATATATATTACAACTATATACAACTAAAGTTGACTTAATTGTGATTTCATTTAAGAAGGACATACCATAATCTCCAGCCTTTCAGTGCAGTGCGATCCAGACGTCAAGTTGTTTTTCTGAAATAAAAACATTTTAATTTCCTAAAGGCACTTAGTTCCGGATCTGAGACCATTCAGACACGAAAAACATGGTCCGAAATTTAATGTTTACGTTTTGCTATCGCACATTGTAAAAACATCGCAGTTGCTTGACGAAGTACCCGGATGATCTACTGCTGAGGAACCGACAGGTCAGTTGACAAACTAAACAAGTTGTTTTCAGGTTATTATGGTCGCAAATCAGAAAGACAAGCAACAAAAACAATGCAACACAATATTTACAGCACACATCTGAATACCTACTTATATTATCGACAGTTCGCCGTTAATACCACATTAAAACGCAGTTTACACTGATTGGATGTGTTACTTTAACAACCATAAAGCAACCGAAAAAGCAACACCTGCGACCGCCCTTCAGATGAACTGGGCCAATATCATATATCGTATAAAGACTTATATTGCTTATATTTTTATTTCTGCATATTTATTGTGTAAATCCGACTCAAAATGTCCGAGGCAAATAAATCCATCATTAAAGTAATTCAATCGACTTCAACTAGTTAATAAATGTTTCCTTAATCGAAGCAAAGGGTTTGTTCAAGAAAACAAATTCACGTTTTAACCTTTAAAACTACAAATATGTACTTCCGGCCACCTGTTCCTTCACGCGTCCTCTCGTATGACGTAAGCATATCGTATCTTCCGATGCACGCAAATTTAACTGCGACCACAAACAAAAAACTTTTCAATAAAAAGTCAAAGAAAAAATAAAATATACATAAAAATACATTTTTAAGAATATATAATTACTATTCATTTAATGGTAGTCTGTTTTTCGTGATTTATTGCTTTAATAAACCCCTAAACATTTTAAGTTGTAATGTCCTCCGAAGACATTTAAACTGTATTTATTGCATACAGAAATGAAATTGGCCTTTATCACGTGATTATCATTTGCAAGTAATGTTAATCTAGTTTCCTGTTGTTTATTTGCTACAATTGAAGACCTGCAGACACAGGCATGAAAATTCAAAGGGTGTTTTCATTTCCAAAAGCACTTTTTTCTCGAGGTGGGTGTGCAGTGTTATTAATCACAAAGATGTAGATGCCAAAATTTGGAGGGTGAGATTTAATAGACATAAATAGACATTCAGGCTAACAATATTCTCAGTCTCTCTGACTCTGTGTCTAAAACATTATTTTATTGTGCTGTAGAGTCTATATATTTTAATCTGTTATCATTACTGTATAGTCGTTTAAAGACAGAAATTTAATTTCTGCCATTAATTTATATTTATCAAGCTGGTCTATTATCATAATAATATACATTTCTGGGAACCTTTCCCTAACCAACACAAAAACAGTGACTGATCACCATCTTTCTGTCTAAGTGGGGGATTCTTAGCCAGTGCAAACCGACAAAAGCCCCAAACCTGCAGTCAAAAAATAAACCTGTTTATAGATGCTTAGCATTTAGAGATAGTGACACATAGGCCTGTCAGTCTTTGTCAGAACCAGCCGTTCCACACAGAATTAAGCAGACCTTTGTGTTCCAGCCACCCACGCCATACATTTACCAGCGCTGACCACTGAAGGAGTGGGGTCACGTCCAAGGGGACCAGGAGAGACGCCCGTCATTTCCAATCGTTCTCCGCTCACCCTATCTGACAATATAGAGAGACACTCCATCCCATCTAATGTCTGGCGACCCCAAAGGCAGGTCAGTCCGCCAGCATTTGCACCCTTCGTCGGTGATTAAACCTTCAGCAGAAGCTACTTGAGCTTCTCATAGTCCTCCAATCCCTCATATCAGGCCGCTGTAACTACATTAGTGAGTAATTACTTTCAAGGTCTCTGTTTTCACGTTGTCAAGCCACAATGATGGATGAGTGTGAAAATCAGTTACACTGTCTTTCACGGCGAGATTCTCCGGAGAAATTTGATGACGCTAATAAAGCGTTCCAGAAAAACTACAAAAATCCCAATAATTCTGATACTCATTGTGACAGGCCTCATGAAAAATAACTGTAGAAATGACATATTTTTGCAAGTGTTAGATAACAGTTCTTGATGTTGTGTTCCTGTGAGCTGACAGAAGTTTATTTAGGGTGCATAAAAACTAATAATATCTCTGTTCATATAAACCAATCAAAGGTTTAGCAGACAACTGGCAGGTCAGCGGACAGTGTGCTAGCCTGCTTCAGTTAAAACAGTGGTCAACACAATAGTGGTCCGTTGAAGCCTAAAATGGACTTTCACATACTGCCCATTTGTGAGCTCCACTTTTTTTCAATGTACAAGCTACATGTAGTGCATTGCAAAAAATAAAAGACAAACCATTCTGGCTTCAAGCTGTTGGTTAGACAGCTGGGTGGTGGGAGAGGGTGAGACAGATAAGTTCTCACTGCAGATGACTCCACAGGCTTCCATCCGAGAACGTGCATGGAGATGACTTCCAAGTCCCTGATCCACAACAACATGCACACAAACTATCGATGTGTCTGACGTGTTTTGTTTTTTAGGTCCAAAAAAGTAACCCTAATGAGTCAATATAAGCTTTTGAATTTGGCAGTCTATGAAATCTGAATCCTGCAACTACCTCTTGAGTTTTCTGGTGCCATAAGGCAACACATGCTGGAGGTTGAGGCTTGGATTTAAACAGATGGGCCGAGATGAGTTGACTTCAATCAAAATATAAGATCTCTTCCATCTGGGCTCTCAAGACACTTTGAAGATAAAGTGAAATATGATTATGTGAAGCCTTTCTTTCATACTTTACCTCTGCTAGCTGGAGACGGAGACTGTGGTATTAAATAGAAATATTGTCAGATCTGAATTGAAGACGAGAAAATCTTAAGACAAACACAGAGCTGCTTGACTGTTGGCTGATGGTCTTTGCACGTCAAGAGGTTCTGTTTTCCAATTGAGAAGATGAAGTTGAATGCTCTAAAATTGTATTTGCATATTAAAGTTGAACTTCTCTGTCTTTATGTGTTGTCTTTGGTTTCAGATCCCAGCTTATGGGCTTCTACTGAAAGTCTTGAAGACCCTGACTCAGAGAAGGTCTCATTAAAACTCACATCAGAGTTCACACCACCCAATAGATCACCCAGAAGCTCAGCACACGCTGCCACCATAATGGCCTGTCTTTCTCCCTCACTGGAGTTTTGATCCATGCAGTGACTCAGTAAATCCCACTTGTGGAGTGACTGGGGTTGAAAGAAGCAGGTAAGAAACTGTCACACCTTCACAACTTTGCTGCATTTCAGTGGCTACTGTTTTCTCGTCTTGGTCTCCTCTGGTGTTCGTTTAACTCTGTAAATGTTACTCCTCCAGCATTGCTCTTTTTAAAGCTCATTAGAGGTAATGTTGTGCTCAGGTATGGGTCATTTAAAGATTAACTTTTGAAACCAGATAGAAACACAGTTTTTTTTCCAAAAACCCCTAAGGTGAAATAAAAAAAGATATAATTTAGAGAACTGACATTCTGTAGCAGCTGAAAAAGCTGCAACGTTGTGGATTGCATACATAAGATAATTTGGTTTTAGAAGAATTTGATGAGAAATGTTTGAGTACATATTGAGATTTCAGTGTGACATGCATGTCGTATAGTTGGGATCATGTTTGTGGTAGCAGCCACTTGTGGAATCTTGGCAAATCTGAGCACAGTTTGAGACATTGTTGAGACCTGAAACTCCATA
>JAZGTK010004604.1:0-24139 GCA_036877625.1 Ambastaia sidthimunki
ACTACCTACGTTAGACCGCTAGAACACTTTTTGATATACATGATATATAACATTAAAACTTACGTTACAGCAATGATGTTGTTGATAAATCTGGAAGAACTTTAGACAACATTCTAAGAACGTTCCCTGTTAGCTGGGACACTGATTACACGTGACTCCATAGTCTGATAACACACATGAAAATCGTTCTCATCCCTCCTGCATGTGTTAATGTATTTCTTTCAAAGCTGAATATTTTCCCATCTGAATGTATCTCTACACATCTTTTAACCTCAAGTGCTAAAGATGACACTGTCCGGTGTTATACCTTGAACGTATCATGAATGTTTCATGAGAGGTGAGACTGTGGTCTGTGCAAATGAAACAAGATACATTTCCCCATATTTTGCCAATGACATCAAAGCTCTTTATAGTACAGAGCAGCACTTTTTGTGTCAATAAAAGGCTTAGATATTAAGGGATTGTTTTTCTCATTTCTAGTACATGTACAAAAATGACTTTCAGTAAGTTGTTGTTTTTTACATGTGGCCAATATGAAGGAAATGCAACTATCTGAAAACTAGCATTGCAGAACATGCTCTATATACATTCAGTATAAATTCTTCTGCTGTTGTATATATACATGTTTGTTCTCTGACAGAAATCTTTGATACTTTTTAATCTAAGTAAGCTTCAGGAAAGACTTCTGTTGTTTTTGTCACAACTGGAAACTTAAAGGTGGAGTGTGTAGTTTCTGTGCTAATGTTGTCACCCAGCAGAACAGTGAAAACAATGAGGTGGATTTATAAGGTTTATCTCATACCTGTGTCCACAGACAGGTGTTGTTTTTGAGGTATTCCCTGTAACAGAAGACAAACAAAATAGTAAAGTGCAAAAAAATGACACCTGTTATTTCTTGACTATTAAAGTTTTAGGAATTAAAAAAAATTAACCTGATTCTAAAACCATAATCTATAACAGTTTATATGAAATGATGACATTTGGAATAAATCCTTCATTAATAATCGTTATTTAATTATCTTAACATAACACATGGAGTATCTGCACATTCAGTCTGTAAAACATTATATTGGCTCAATGAAACTGGCTAATTTGATGCACATGTGTGTACTTTGTGCTACAAGAAGCAGAGGCACAAGTTTTGAAAACCAAGTGAGTTGAACTAAACATTTCCCTCTGGGCCCAAACAATCAGTTATTTGCGATCGATGCGGCTGGAAGTGCAGATCAAAATTCCACCCATCGCCATTATGACATCACTTCCACGTTGTCACCGTGACGACGCTCCCCTACGGTAACAAATGGAGCCATCACTGAGGCTTAGAGGAGGTTGGTGCTCCCTCCCATTTACAAACTCCTTCATCAAATCCCACCGGGCCCAGCGTTGATTACAGCAGCAATTAGCAGTGTCAACTTCACGATATGGATTAAGTGGTCAGGTTTGGGTCTGGGAGCTAATTAGTCGTCTCTCTCTTTATGATTTGTTGATTAATTATGAATATTTAGTTAGGAAAAGGGATGTTAATTATTAATCAAAATTAAATTATCTGGTGTAATTAACCACAAAGTTTCCATTTTTTTTGAGTCTTTACAGGGCGTGTGACTGCTTACTGCATGGGAGTGTTGAATGAAGAGAGACTGGGTGGGTGTTATGACACGCAGCAAACTGGAAAGGTTAACACAATGTTTACGTTGCTTTTGGGACGCATAATGGTGAACATTTCATGAATGTTGCACTGAGTTAATGGTGTAGTGTTTCATCAATCTGTCTGTACATCAATGCATCATTCTGTAAGTCCATTCGTCAATCATAAGCGTCCCTTTACTGTAAATAATGAAATGTTCTGGTTAACCCGACTGAATCAGCACTCAATTTTTTCTCTCTGAACTGGAACCGTGAGGTAAGGAGAGTCCCGTGATGAAAACCGCCGAGGCCCAGCTAACAGGGAACGTTCTCAGAACGCTGGCTAACATGCTCTCCAAGTTATCAAAAAACATTCTTGCAGAAATGTTAGTAAAATGTTTTTTAATGTTATATATCATAGTGTAATGTTTAAAAAAATGTTTCAGAATAAAAAAAATGTTCTTATGATCAAGCAATAATATTAATACAATGTCTAAGAAAACATGTTTTGAGCGTTTCTGGAACTTTCAAAACCATTTTTTACTCTTTTTGTTACTTAGCAGAACAACCTAAAATTGTTAGCTGGGGAGCCGGGACTTTAGATTCAAACAGTGGCCAAACGACAGCACAAGCTCATGGTGGTGTCCTCAGCCATCCCCTTTATTTACATTACCCATGAATCAACCATCCAATGATTATCTTCTGTTTACCTAGATGGAGCAATACTGTGATATTTATCACTGCGCCGTGGCTAAATATAGAAGTGCAGCCGCGGCACCCGGGTAGGTTCGGTTCAACTGTTGGTCTTTAGGCTGACAAGAGGCAGAATTCCTGATGAATGCTTCTTTTCATCTGTGCCTGTGTGTATTTGACTGAGTAAATATTTAGCCACATTGGAGTTGGCTGCTGATTCTACCCAGATGGACGGATTGATGCCTCGGTGGCAGAGCGTGCCAAAGACAATCCAGAGACCTTATGTAAGTACCGCCCGGCTCTCCAGAGCAGCTTGAGCACTGAGGTGACTAACCGTTATTTACGACTGATCTGGAATCATTTACTTTTAACCAGCCCTTATCCCCAACTGTAACGACTAATGCTGCATCGCTGATCCTGGATCAGGAGGGCAGATAATCTGTAATGTGAGGTTACGGGCTTGGACGGTGTGGTGCTGTAAGCTTGCGAGCTTCCAAGACTGATTTCAGGAGGAAGACAGAGAGGTATCGCGGCCGTTGAATCTCCATAATGTTGGATGACATCATAAAACACTCCGATACAACAAAATCTGGTCTTAGGCTCAGAATGAATTCTATCTCAGACAATGTTTGTTTGTTTTGTCTAGAAGGACGATTCCTTAATGATTGAACAAACAGCTAGCCATCATATTTATTGTCGTACATTAACGGCGCGTTTGCCCTCACATTTATATCAATTCGGGGTAATCGCAAACATATTTGGAAACACTGAGAGGGTCAATGAGTGGAGACGTCAGCACTTTTTATCAATTCGCCCTTTTAAATGCATTTCTTCATACATTTCTCACCTTTAATTTTCCGTCGGGGACTGTGACAAGATGGAGAAGATAATCGGATTTATCATAATCACCAAAAGCTATGCATGACGTGGCCAATTTACATGAAATAAATATAAGCGGGGATAAGTCGTGCCTCTGAGCTGTGCTTCACGGAATCAGTACTGCAGGTAAATCTAAATGACAGAGCATACAGACTGAAACAAACAGAGAGAGAGAGAGAGAGAGAGAGAGAGAGAGAGAGAGAGAGTACATGGTGGAGGTTGAAGCAATTGCAACATTTATGTTTTCATGAAGCATTTATATGTGCCAAATATAACTGTATCATTCATAGATGTTTACTGACAGAAAATGTAATTAAATAAAAGAAATCAGAATGTTAACTCAGTTGACATAGTTATTTCTAGCAGACAAACAGATTCTCTCTACCTGAACAACAGATCAAAAGTTCTCATAACTCACCTTTCACTAAACTAAAGACTGTTGGCTATAAAAAAAAAGTGACATGAGCTACAATACTGTATGTGTTCAACAGAAAATACATCTCAAGCCACTTCCCAAGTAACAATTTTAGGTTCTGAGAACATTTCCTTAACGTTTTTCCGTGTAACCAAAGCATTCTAAATGTTAGTTTACATGTATTATTATTATTCAAACTTTTACAATTTTGTAATGTTTATAAAATGTTCCACTAACAACTAAAAGATAATGTTGTTTAGGTTCATATATAAGTATCATATATATATATATATATATATATAATGTTTAATGTTTAAAAACGTCCTACTAACCTTACTGCAAAATTGTTTTTGAAACACCAAGTTTTTGCAATGTTAGCCAACGATCTAAGAACATTCCCTGTTTCATGTTTCATTCAGCTGGTTTCATGGGTCTTTAACCAACAACCTGAGGAAAGAACAAACATAAATTTATATTACAGGCCTTCAGACACCTGATTACCAACACAAGACATTTAAATACTATTTTTAAATCTGAATGTTTTTTGGGTGTTTTGACAGGGTCATCAGACACATGTCCATGAAATAAAACCAACTGCAGCTCGTACCGTCCGTCCCTCGATCATGCCAGGACTGGAGAGCTTCTCTTTGTGCTTGTGCAAGGCTACACTGCAGACACACGAGGCGTCTGATTGGCTCTGTGAAATACGGAGCGTGAATAACGAGTGCGTTTCTAAACCCGATTAAGGGCGGAAGCCATTTTGTCTTCTCTCCTTTGCTTTTCGCTAATTACACAGAAGCTTCAAAAGAAATTATACACATCGTGACTGACCCCGAAGTGACGGCTATAGAGCCTCCGTGTGTGTTGTGAACTGACAGTATTATATTAGAATTAGGGTCCAGACAGAGATTTCTCACAAAGTACCATTGTGTTTAATATAATCGTTGCAGAAACATACAAATGACGGACTCTCGGTATCATTGTTTCATGATCAAAATGAAATTACTACGGTGTCTTTGGCTCAGCTCTTCTCTGCTCCTTTTGTTTCCCTGCCCTGTTCCAGAGGCATTGATTTCCTACAGGCCTGAATTAGCATTCGTCTTTCTTTCTCTCTCATTAATCAATTTACACACTCTCTCTTTCTCTAATTGCGGACCGATGCTGGTTATTAAAAGCCCTTTCTGAATACTCCACGGAAAAGCTGAGCACAAATCTCCACTCCACTGCAGCAAAAAGCCTTTTCTCCTCCCTACGCTCTCCAATATTTTCTGTTATTCTTAAAACGTCTGCGTTTTGTTTGGAGAATTGTAATGCTCAGCCCACAATCGTCCGTAATGAGGTGTAGGTGAGCGTTGTAAGTGGCAAAGCCCTCAGGAAATTCGATCTAGTCATATTTGAAAATCACAGAGGGTTGAATGGATTACACTCAGACAGTGGATACAGGAGATTAAGAAAAATGCTACAAATCTTTTGTGACCCCTTGCTGAAGTTTGAAGGTACGCTTTTCGAATGGCCCTCCATTTGCTTACATGTGTTGCGGAGACTGTAAATAAGTGAACGCATTATTACATCCAAGACTAAACTGACAGTTTTGACCTTTCATGGTTGACGCATTCTCATAACATTGAAGATTTCTGAGAGAACTAGATTTTCATTTACTGAGGGAAATAACAGTGTTTGCAGGGCAGTGGAAGATCAATGTTAAAACAGGTATTAGGTAAAACCTTCCACATGGGACTTGCAGTGTCGTTGCCATGACGCTTAAAATACATCTGTCAGCTGTGATTGTTATGATAATATGAACACTGTGGTTACAATTTAAATGCTCAACATTCTGTAACTGTAAGTTATTGCGATATTTTCAAACTTACATCCTAACAACCAATTTTAGATTGTAAATATGTTTCTATAACATTTCCATTAAGAAACAATAACGTTAAAAAGAATGTTCTAGGAATGTACCCAGTTTTTTAGACGTTGCATTAACGTTATTGCTTTTAATGTAACTGGTTATAAGAAAGTTATTTTTCATTTCTGTAACATTTTTAAAATGTTCCACTAACAACTTAAAAATTATGTTTTTGATATAAATGATATATAATGTTAAAAAAGCATTCTATTAACATTACTGCAAGAATGTTTTTGATAACTTTGGGGGGGGTGACTTTGAGAGAACATTAGCCAACATTCTGAGAATGTTCCCTGTTAGCTGGGAAAGACAGCACACCTACAGCTAAAATGATCAGAATAAAGTGTAAATAAATCTAAGTCTGTATGTTAAATGCTTTGGACTGAATTACAGGAGTGAAATACAGTAAGAGAAAAAAATTACAAGAATGTTTGAGCAATATCAGTATATATAATATACAGTCAGCCTTGCAAGCACTGTAATGAAAACATTATACAGTAACTGAGGTATAATGTGTTATTTGTGACTAACAGCATCCGTTTGAGGATGACATTCTGTGTAAAAAAACAACACAACCTGCACCCCCCAACACACACACACACAACAACCCCCTCTTCTTTCATCTCCTTCCATAGCTGTCGAAAGAGAGAAATGTGTCATACTAAAGGGCCATTTTCTCCATGTGATCGAATCAAATCAGTCATAAATCTATTTGTTATTGACGAGGTAAAGAACACTTGCAGCCTCTGGCACAATGCGCGAACACACTCTCTCCCTCGTTCTATCTCTCTCTCTGTCTTTCTGCTTCTCAGTACATCACTCTGTGCTACGCTGAAGGCTAAAAACCAGAGTTATGTTCCTATAACAAAATATTTTCCAGAGGTCTAACAACTCATGATGTCCCGACTGCCCAAGTAATGGAAGTAAATGAATCTATAAATAATCCCTCTTTCTGACAACAAATTACCCACAATTCCCTCTTCCTTCCTACCTTACTGCTACCGTCAGCCTCTCCGCAACGCACGCGAAAAGGCCAAGAGACCAGGGTAAACTTTTAAATAAACCACACTGTTTTAGTAAAAATGTGCCACGGGACAGCGTGAATATATTGGCCCTAATCAGCCAAAATGGGTGATTCATTGGTTAATTTCACCAACTGCGGCTATACATTATTCCCGGCCTGCCATGGCTAATTTCTGCCTTTGCAGACGGCAAGGATGACAAATGGAACGTCCGACCGGTCACAAGTGAAAAAGCTCCATCATGTTCGCTCTCCCACTTGAGTTTTACTCACTCTAATGATGTATACTAGCCCGCAACTACACTTGACCTGCGGATTACGTGGCAATGCAGGAAAAAATAAATGTTTACCCAGAGGTTTCTGAGGGAAAAAAAGAGAAACCGAGATGTATTGGAAGAAAATCTGTCAAGTTTAACAGTTTAGTCTTGCAAAGTGGTGCATTTTGATGGTTAATGTACAGTATTCTTTCAATATGGCCGTACAATCGGTGCGTACAACTACAAGTACTGAAAATAGAAAATGAGGAAAAATTGATTTAAAGCTGCAATTCGTAACTTTTTGGTTTAAAATGAACACAAATCAGTTACTGGACAAGTACATGACATACTGGTTTTCACCTCGATCTTCTTACTTTACCCTGATCCACAATGTTTATAATAATGATTTATAATTTAAATGGTCGGGTCAGTTTAAGCAGGAAATGTTTGTCTGGCTACTGTAGATGATGCAACGTTTGTAGCTTGTCCTTACAGCAATTGTTTAGAATTTAAACTTGTCATCCACGTTACCCTGTAAATTCATGTTTTAAACAGAGATGGCGGTAGAGAGGCAAAAGCTTTAATGAGACATTGCAGGATTGCAGCTTTAATGAAACATTGTCAATCATGAGAATATCTACTGTATGCTAATATTTCATGTATGTTAAAGTAGAAATTTCAATTAATCTCACTTCTAAACATGAGAAATGCAAAAATGCAGCATTTTAACTTTTGATCTTAGAGCATCAGTTTCTTAATGAATATCAGATTCTCAATAAGTGACTTCAAAACAAAATAAATGGGCGAGACGAAATGACAAGGCCTTAATAAAGTGTTGTGGTCCTGACACTACAGCTGAAGCCTCACACAGGTCCCTCTGCAATGCATCCTGGGCCGTGTTACCACGTCCCCTCCCGACGGCTACAGTCAAGCTCTGAAATATCATATCAAATCAATGCGTACAGAGGCAGCGAGGCGCCAGTTCAGCGACCGCTACGAGGTCAGCGCGGCCAAAAACAGACATAACAAATGCAAATGCTAAACAGGGCTAAAGGTGAAGAATGGCCGCGTCTCCTGAGCCCTGATGGAGTGACGCGAAACGAAGCTGTTCTGAGAAACCAGCGCAGGATAAATGTGCCATTGGTCGTGCTAATGGTGCTCGGGATGTAGATATTTGAGACCATCACGTAACTTTGGGCTTCTCAGAGACTGACCGATCAATCCATCCAGCTTTGTCAAACTGAGCATGGTGGCCTCCTCATGCATCAACTGCTGATGGTTTCATCCATAACTTCAAGGTGAACTTTCAGGACCCAGAACACCCAGAACAGGATCATTTGGAGTGGCTGAAGATATGCTAGTTTCTAAATACTAAAGTTTCAACAAAACAATTCAATCTCAGTGTCTGTTTTTTTTTCATTTACTACATTAATTAAAAAAAAAATTAAATGCTCAAAGCTGCAATCCGTTACTTTTGCCTCTTTGTCGCCACCTCTGTTTACAACACAAAATTGCACGTTACTTTATGTATGTTAAAGCCAAACCACCTTTTTCCCTGGGAAACCGGACCCAGCATCTTTATCATAAACTTACTGTTGAGAATCATGGCAAGCTAAGGAAAGCGTTTTGAACACGTATCTGTAATGCACTTGCTCAATAAATGATTTTGTTTATTTTTACCAACTTACGGATTGCAGTTATAAAAATGTCTGGTTCTAAAGATTCTCCAGAGGTGACCCATCAGTCAGACACTTCAGATGTCACAGGTGCACAGTGTTCTGATGAATACATTTACACCGTCTGAAAAAAGAGAGATGATTGGCTTTCAAAGACTTTAATTTGATGACAGAGGAACATGAGTGCGTGCGGTGACCTCTGTGACCCCTGATGGAACAGCAAGTGCTGTATGAAGACAAGCAGAAATGGAGGTTGTGCTATATTTAAATACTGTATTTAAACACTAATGAGACTAAAAACCCTAAAGCTGATTGGTGGGGATGGAACAGGAAAGTGGTATTAAAGGGACAGCTCACCCAAACAGGAGGAAAATTCTGTCATCATTTACTCACCCTCGTGTTGTGCCAGACCTGTAGGAATTTCTCTCTTCCACAGAACACTAAAGAAGATATCAGACAGATATTAGTCACCATTTACTTTCATTGTATGGGAAAAAAAAAGAGTCTTTTATTTCCTGGTGTTCAACGAAAGAAAGTGTTATAGGATGGAAAAGTCTTGGGGATGAGGGCGACTGAATTTTCATTTTTGGTTAAACACTTTAACTAAAACAAAACAATAATTCTGATATTAATTGATGAAACAGAATGTGGAATTGCTTTAGCTATTTTCTATTGTCTTTTATTACCATAATTAATATTTTGAATTTTAGAACAACATAAAATGAAATCTGGGATTTTTGTACCTTTAATATCACCCATCTGAAAATTATGGCCGGCCCCAACACTCCTCCAGACGATTATTGGTCAGACAAACAAATATTCATATCAGAAACTCACACCATTGGTTATTCCAGCATTGCTGCGTCAGGCTAGTTTAAATACTTTTACAACAATTAACCTACAAATGCTTTACTTATACTTGTCTCTGCACATTAAGCAGAAAACACTGTGCAAGCCTGTAAGTTTTTAATGTTTCTCATAAAAAATTAATTAACATTCTCATTTACAAAGTTAATAATTAAAAACGTAAATAATTTAGGTAATGACTTTTTTGTGAACTTCACTATTTTGCAAACTGTACACTAGTGTATAAACTCATTTCCTGTTTTACACAAGACCAAGAAAAGAAGGAAAACAGAGAGATCAGAGAGAGACACAGAGAGAGAAAGAAGGGTTAAGAAAGAGAGGAAAAGAGAGAGAGAAAGAGAGTTGGGTTTAGAGAGAGATGGGTTGAGAAACAGAGAGAAAGAGAGAGAGAAAAAAAAAGAAAGAGAGAGAGCGAGAGAAAGAGAGAGAGAGAGAGAGAGAGAGAGAGATGGACCGAGAGAGAGAGGGAGAGTATCAGGTGTGAGATGCTGCTCGGTTGGCCCCAGGTACTCCTCTCTCGCCGTGGGGCCAGCTATTATTATTAACATCATTTGTCTGTATCATTCGGCCGACACCTTTGCTTTCAGCCGGCGCTATGAAGACGACATGTTAATAAACGAGTACAGCCGCCACTCTGCCATCCGACCTGCTCCTCATCCACCGTCCCCGGACTCCTCCCCCCTCCCCACATCCCCAAAAGGGACGCGATGCCGATTTGTTTTCCAGCAGGCTCCCCCACTCCATTGTTGTTTGCACTAAAGGGGACAAATTCAATTCATTCTTATGACAAGGATTCACTGATACAGGAACGGAAGAAAGAGAGAGAGCATGAGAAGCAGGGGTGGGTGAAGAAAGAGTTTTGCCCAGGAGGGAACAAACAGCAAACACGAAAAAGATAAAAAGGGAAAAAAAGTTGCTGAATTGGAGGTATCACATAAAAAAAGAAAGGTGTAGAGTGGAGGGGGTGCGGGTTCGAGGAAGATGGATAAAGCGGTTGTGTTTTCTAGATGCGGATTGATGTGGTGGGCTGATATGGTGGTCTCGGTGGACGTGGTCATCTGGTGTTCTGGAGTTCTGCAGATGAAGCTGTCCGCGTTCAAACTACCTCTCTGGGGTCCCTGAAAAGGGGGGTCTTTAGTCCTGAGAACAAATATGACACACTCAATATTGCTTAAGAAAAACAACAAAAACAAACAGACTTTGTTGCCCTGTGATACGAAATGGCACAAACTCAATTAATTTATATAGGTTTACCTGCATGAGACCCTCCGTCTAATCCGCAGCTGGTGTGGTCTGTACAGACTGACCCTCGTGAGCTCTCTGGAGTTGTCCAGGTGCTCCCCGGTTCTGCCTTTGACCCACGGCCCACTTCACACAACTCAGAACAAGCCCAATACACTTTTGGAGACCTTATGGTGGTACATCATAGACATTATACTGTAACTTCAGCTGTACATTAAACACTACATTGGTTATTTTTACAGTCCAACCAACTCAGTAAACTGCTGTACATCTAAACCTGCTGTAGGTCTAAACATGGCTGGTTAAAACTAGGGCTATGAACTGAATTATATTGTTATGAAATTAATCACATACATCAACATTTGCTGATAAATGCTGCAAAATAGGGATAATTCAGAGACGTTACGATTGCTTATTACAGCGTTTGTGTTTGAGTCAGGAGGCATGATTAATTGCATAATTTCGATTGCGTTATTTTTTATCGTTAATCACACTTAAACAACGTAAATGTAACAGTTCTAAACAACAATGAATAAAAACTGCACACCCCACTGACTGATAGCACTGCAGTAATATTGATACTGCATTGATATTGGCATTTTTTGCATTACTGCCTAATTGTTCCCATTCGTCCCAAGGTGACTGTCCAAACACAACATGTTTTCACAACAGCATTTTCTTCAGTCACTTTGGTGGAGGCAATAAATGAAAAATGTATTTATTAAGTTCTACCTATTGGACCATTGATTTGAACTGTATACATGCTGTTGTCAAAGTGAAACTAAACTAGTTATTGTTTTTGCTCTCACTTTGCCTCTGATACAGACACATTTCCGAATCGCTCGCATGTACGGAATGAGAAAGCAAACGCATTAACTTGTTCTGCTTCTTCGCCGTAAAGTCAGAAAGCAAAAACAGAGAGAAAGTAAAAAGTAATACCAGAGAATCAATGTTAGCGCACATCAGTTATTTTTCCGCCACCGTGCAAATGAATCCGCATCCAACCGGAAATGTGCCACCGAGTTATAAAAATACTGTACATTATAAAACGGTAAGCAATAAACTAATGTAAACTGAATGACTGAACGTGCCTTTTCTAGCATAGCCTGAGGGCCACCGTAATATCAGCGGCAGAAATTAATATCTCAGCTCTGTGCCGGCTTGAAATGACAAAAGAATTAGGGGTTAATTTAAATGTATGTCTTAAGCTCAGTTGAGCTTGCAAATGTCCGCGGTTTTACATTCCCCAACTTGTCACTTTTTCGCGTCGTGAAACTTTTCATTCTCGCGCAAAGAGCGAGCGCGCGCGCGCGCGTGCACGCGAGAGAGAAATAATAAAAAGCAAAGTGAATCCCATGAAGCTCTCTATGTGAACTGTCACATTAATAACCCTGCGCTGGTATTCAAATTTTCTGTCGAAAGCTAAAGAAAGATTGAGTGCCCTGCTGTTGCGCAGCCAAGATTGAAGACATGTCTCATTGACATTGTTAAAAGTTTATGAAAATATATGAATCCTCAAATGCCATTGGCTCCAACTCTGCCCACTTCTATAAGAAATCGGTCTTTTAATCAAAATGATTGAATACCGCAAGGTTGAACTCAGGAATATGAATAAAAGTGAATATGGAAGAGGTGGAGGGGGAGTGATGGGTACAAGAGTGTACTTGCATGCAAAAAGAAGCGTCCAATGGCTTAATGTACGAGCAGATGCAACATTCGACCCTCTTTGTTTAGGGCTAATTTTTGGCTGTTCAATTTCACCCACAGGTTTAAGCCTTAGGAGAGCTCAGACCCTTACCTGAACATGAGCTGGTGTGGCTCACAGCTTTAGAAGGAGAGTGGGAGGTTGCAGGTTCGAATCTGGTTTATCTGGCATCTCTGTAAGACAACAAAATAAAACAGCATCTGTTTGGCACATATACGTATATATATATGCCTTATATAATGCATAATGTAACAAACATATATACAGCACATTATAGCAGATGGAGTTTTCAGCCAATGTAAATAAGATCATAGACTTTAAAGGGTGCTGACAACTTGACCACAGATTTTTACAGGGGCTGAGATTAAACACAGGGGAAGCTGAGGCCCCCATAGAGGGTCTAGCTGCGCCTGTGTTGCCCACCCATCTTTACAGCCTGAGTGCAGTGGGTGTTTAGCAGAGTGAAATATGGGCAGGTACACGCAGGAACTGAGAGACTGCAGCTGCGGTACGTGTCCTAATTTTAGACCCACAAGAGACAAGCGTACATGGTCATGTTGAATTTTTTCCTAGAAGACAATTCAAACATGACACAAATATTTGTGTATTTTAAAGTAATGTACACAGTATATGTGACAGAAAAGACAACATAAATATTCATACCTTCACTATATGTATACTATACTGTATGTACAGTACAGTATGTACTGTAACATACATATTATGTATATTATACGTAATACATAGTCAAAAATAAAATCTGCTTCTAGCTCTAATGATCTGGCTATATTTTGGCTGACAAATTAGTTGCAATGTTGTGTTTTGAAACCCTCTTTAAACACAAACCTCTTTCTCTCTTGTTTTTGTTATATTTGTGCAAATTTAGGAGCCAACCAAAGAGTCAAAGTTTAAATAATTATAATAATAATAATATCGGTCACGGCACGCACAGGCCATTTTCCACCCTGTGCTTCTTCAACACTTTGACTAGAAGTAAAACGCCTGACACCGGCGTGTAAGTTTAGCTTAAACTGGCATATGGCACGATGATGGGAGTTCAGGCATGTGCGGGTGCCACTTTTCCCTTCACTGTCATACGAGGGAGGTGAAGAAGCAGGAAGGACCGCGAACAACCGCGACTGAACGCCTGTCAGATAACCGGCCGTGAAACACACAACAGACTAATGGAAACTCTGTGATTCCCGCTGGAGCATCGGATCAAAACAGCTCCAAAACCTTTAC
Source organism: Ambastaia sidthimunki (assembly GCA_036877625.1). NCBI lineage: Eukaryota > Metazoa > Chordata > Actinopteri > Cypriniformes > Botiidae > Ambastaia > Ambastaia sidthimunki. The sequence goes on from JAZGTK010004604.1 coordinate 13,530, forward strand.
GGGAATCATTGTCGTCAAGTGTTGAGCTTAGACCAGCAGCCTCTTATTTGTTTGTCAAAGGCGAATAGCAGCTGCCGAGGAATTCGAAAGGATGAAAACGGGAAGGAGGGAAAATATTTACAAATACCGCCACAAGCGTGCACCATTATCCCAAACACTGTCTTAAAGGGACCGTGCGTCCCAAAACTGAAACGCTGTCATTTTTTCAACCTCACGTCAAGATCCTTCAATATTATTTCTTTATTTTCATAGGAAAATAACAGCAAATGGGATTAAAACAGCATGATGATAGTATTCCAGAACTTCCTTAACGCTGCAATCCATAACTTCAAATCCAACTCTACTGAAATCTCAGTTTGAAACATAAAAATGCAGCTTTACATTATCACATACGTTGAAGCCAAACTGGCATTTCCTGGGAAATCAGATCTGACGGCTTAAATTCTACCACTGTGAATTGGGGTAAGAGAAGGAGATTGTGTTGAACACTGATCTGTCATGCACATGCTCAATAACTCATTTTTAACCCCAAAAAGTTACAGATTGCAGCTTTAGCAACACAATCAATGAAAGTAATTGATGTCTTTACCTGTATACATTTAACCTTTGTGGTTTAAACGTGAATGTGATGCTCTATAGCAGATGTCACAAAGGTTTTTTGAAGGAAATCTGACTCGCATGCGAGTGCCTCTATCTCAGAAACCTGAGAATGCTATTACCCCTCTCAGGTGCAGATAATAATGACCTGGGGCAGAAAGAGAGGGGGAATATGGTCTTGTGGAGGTTTATAAATGAATGGAGGGAAAAACAGAACGAGTGATTGAGCACCGTGGGTTTGAGGAACCTGTCCTGTCTGCCTGGTTGTACCTCTGCACTCTATCAATGGCACAGATGGATCATGACCACTAGAGAGAAGAAGAGACAGAGAAAGATATGCAAGACTCAAGCATAAAGGCACAGAATATTTCTTTGTACAGAACAGTCCATATAGCTGCACACAGGAGCCAACATTTACAGTAACCTTAACAAGTACCAAATGCAGGGCAAAACCGGTAACTCAAAATATTTGGACATCCTTAAATAACATTGACTTGAAAAGCAAACCCACGTAGGATATTAAGACCTGTTTTCTGAGATTATGGTTTTAATTAAGGTTTTAACCCCACTGGCCCGATTGTTTTTCCTGTTTAAACAAGGTTTTTGCAATAAAACAAGAAAAACTTCAATTTAAGAAATTATCAGAAAACATTTCTTAAAGTTTTGCTTAACTAAATTTGTCATTTGTCATGTAAAGATGTTTAGATATTTTTACAGGAATACAAGACAAAAATACTGATTATGAAAATGATGTCTTGTAGTTTGAGAAAACAAAACATATAGTGTTATGTTTTGACAGGTGACAACGCTGAACAACTGTATACAGTAGAAGTGATGTGACAACCTATGTTGTTTGTCACATATATATAATAATCCCAAATATCCTTGACATAAGTACAGTAAAGATCCATTTTAAGATGAAAATTTGCAAAATACAGTTTCATGGCAACTATGGCAACTATTTATGGCTGAGAAAGTTCACCTCTACCCCTCCTATAAAAAACACAACGACAAAAATAACGATGTTTCGGAGGCACAAACTGATTCATTAAACATCTTTTACAATGAGGTTGATGTAGCTCACGGTATTTAAACTGTCTAGTTTTACAACGTTTACTATGTGCATCTCGTACGTACTGTTGTGTCCCATTTGAATGGCAACTTCCGGACGTCTCACGAGGAACATTGTTTTGATTGCGAGTTGTCTCTTTTGAAACGCTTTTCGTAATCTTTTAAAGCAGTCGGATTTTAAAACGCATCTTCAAAGCTGGAACAGAAGCATCAGTAATTGAGGTGATAAATCTATTTTTGCTTCGTCGCTGTCTCGCTACGTGTCTTTTGAGTGTGTCGCTGATGAGTGGTAAATTGGAAATTATTCAGAGAGGTAACACACACTTAGATGCAGTTTCATTATACTCTGTCAGTCACAGAAGACAGATAAATTACCCACATGTCAATCTACCCATCAAACGGCAGACGGGGGATTGTGGTACTGATCAATGGAGGAAAACAGAAATCCACTGTAATTCCTGTCTTTTATATTTATTTGTCGTACATTAACTCCTTCTTTACCTCAAATAAGGGACTCGTAATGCACACTGGAGCAGAGCACAAAGAATAATTGCAGATCAAACCGGGGCAGGACAACGCGTCACATGAAATCAGAGATCAAAAACACAATTAAAAAGTCTTTTCGTCGGGCTGTTAAGACGTGATGAGGCATTTGCTGTGATGTTGAAGTTTTCCGTGTGGCTTTTAATGGGAGCAAGGTTGCGTTCGATGCTGTTTAATGGTAGAGGAGAGGGGAAACACCTCTCGTGTTCAATAGCAAATTAATTGCTACGATTAGTCATTGGTAGACTTCTCTTTGGAGAGCTGGATTCAGCCTCTCAAATCCTCTCGTTTGTAATTGGCTGTCTGCTTGAATAATTGATTGGAACAAATGTGAACTGGATGAGAAAGTCTGAGTGTCCTCCATCACACACACACACAAACACATTTAGACTCACTCCTGGTTTAATACACAGTGTTTGAAATGGCAGTCTGGCACAGACCATCAACACTACACTACATTATATAATACTATACTATAGTTCTACATTTTCACTCATCTGTTTCATCATCTGTATGTATTTTATATTTATTCACTGAGAACTGTTCACAAATCTTTTTTATGCTTCTTATTTGATGTCTACTCTGTATTAGCAACTTCTAAGTTCTAAATTACTTGTAGGAGCGACGTTTCTGTCCAATAAAAACTTAACCCTAACCCTAACTGATGTAGATTTACATAACAATACTGTATTACACTATATATATTATATACTGCTTTTTTACAATATATACTGTATTCTACTGTATATTTGATACTATATTATACTGTATATACTATATTATACTATATATACTACAAGAACGAGGCCACAAATAGAGCCCACACCATTACATTTGACTGTTCGAAACTCCACCAAACAATTTGATATTAAGTACAAAGTCTCCACAGCTTAAAATATGACAAATTATTCAAGGGAAAATAAGGATATTGAAAATTCTTGCAAAACACATTAGTCATTAATGTTATTACACACCACAATGTTCTTAAAAAATTTATGTTTTTCCATGAACAGTGACTCCTTTGCATTTTTAATGATCTCACATATATCTGGTAATTATCTCCTGATTTTAAACAGTCTGTATGAAACATGTTCAGAATGGCCCTCATGGCCCCACAGGAAGTGAGCGAAACAGAGGGTTCGAGGACCTCATGAAGGTCACAGCAGGTGCTACTTAGCACTCTCGAGCAGATTTGAGCATAAAGATTTCAGTGTGTTTGCATTGTTTTGCTCAAACTTTTCCTCAGGCAGGTAACATCTCTGGAGCTGTTTAGGGAAGAGAAAGTATTGTGATATATCAACGCAATGCAACACACCTGAGAAGGATCTTACATTAATACATGTGAATCTGTGTGAAACATCATTTTAATGTGATTGACTGACTGACCATCCCAGCTAACAATTTAAGATTGTAAAAATGTTTCCATAACGTTTCAAAAATGTAACAAAAATGAAGGTTCTAGGAACACAAGAATAATGTATATTAGAATGTAAGAACGTCATTGCCTTGTTATAAAAGAACATTATTTAAACATTTTTTAAATTCTGTAACGCTTTTACAACGTTCTAATGACAACTTAGGAGTAACTTTTTTAACATTCTATTCTATTCTACTTTTTTAAAAATTCTATTAACGTTAATGCAAGAACGTTTTTGAGAGAACGTTAGCCAAACGTTCTGCGAACGTTCCCTGTTAGCTGGGATCAAGCTTTATCCCATACACACACAAAATGCTGCTTGTATCCTGAGTTCTCACGTGAACTTCAACACCGCTGTGTGCTGAGGGAGAGGATTTAAAATTCATGAACAGCGATTTTAATGTTTTCTTTGCTACAGGCAAGTAAAAGAAACAATTAGCGTAGCACAGGCGCTAAGGTCCAACAAAATCAATAGTGCCTGATAGTATTGTAAGCCTATTGACCAAACCTTGAGGTTCACCACGACCCTGTGCTGCAACAGACACCCTTACAGCGGATTAAGTATTTCTGCCTGTGCGATTATAGAAGGATAGCTGTGCATAGTTAAACAGCCTTCAGGAGCAAAAGCAAGCGGCTGAGACAGACTGACACATAAGCTTGATCTGAGAACGTTTCAGCAGATGAAGTCTCCCTCGAGGGTATACTGTAGTATAATTTGTTCGTACGTTAATGAAGTCTGTGTCTATATGTATTACATTTATATATATAATTATAGAATGGAATATGTGCAATTTATATAATGTGAAATATATATTTTACAGCATTATATATTACGGTATGTACATTTAGTATTTAGACAAACATTTATGTGTAAGAATAAGTCATTATGGTGTTCCTGTAGCTCTGCTGAGCATAAACGTTGTGGGTTCGATTCCCAGGAAACACATACTGATGGAATATATCTTAAATGTACTGTAAGTTGCATTGAATAAAAATGTCGGCCAAATGCATAACTGTAAACGTACAGATCACCTTTATGCTTTTATTAGTTCATTTCAAACAGTTCTGCTTTTTTAAATAAATAAATAAACAAATATTCCATGTGGTGTCAATATTGCTATCATAAAAGCTGCATGCATAATCATTTTACAAATTTTTTTCTGCGTAAAAGGAAACAGACAATTTATTGTCTAAAAAACAGAAACCCTTGTTTCCAAATGTCACTACTTGTCCTTCTGTAGCATAAGCTTAAACACACAAACAAACGTTTTCACACACTAATTCCTAAAACAAGTTGCAATGCGCTGTAGTTGATGACATCTTTAAGACTTACTGATACTTTGTGCAGTTCTGCAGGCTGTACAGAAACAGGCAGATGGACTCCTGCTGGAGGATCTGGGTCTGTGGGCGGCAGTTTAAGTCAATGGCTCCATGTGAGCTTTGAAAGAAACCGGGTGTGCTCTCAGAGGTCCTGTAGTCTGGGCCCAAACAGATGTTCTGGAGACAGAACGAGAGAGAGCAGGCAAACAGGTGTCACACCCACCTGAATGTGTATAACAGATTGACCCAAACGCCCACCCATGTGAAACACTTTACCCCACCCCACTATTAGACATAAATCTATTTGCACACAAACACTGAGACAAAAAAAAAGCTCTGTTCCAAAACCCGTGAGCTGCCTGCTGCTGCTTTTTAAGGGAGTATCTGACACAGAACCTCAGTTAATGGATGATTTGAAACGCTGCCTTCCATGAATCTGCAACAAGGCAAAAGAAACTGTATGCGTATAATAACATTCATATCATATATACTTATTGCACACACACACTCGTCCTCTATCAACCTCCCCTGCAGGTCCTCATAATGAAGTCTGATGCCTGACAGATTCCTGTAAGCAAAAACGACCTTGAAGTTTAAAGACCTCCTTAAATAGCCCTAGATCTTTGTGTTGCTATGCAGGTATAGGGTGATAGGCTTCATTTCCTGCTGTAAAGAAGGTGATATTTCTTTCCTTTAAGAGGTTGAATCATTTACATTATTTCTCTTAACAACTACAACCTGAAGGATCTATTTCCACCAACTGACACTTGGAAAATGCCTTTCGTTGCTGTAATTTAATGCAGTCAGGTTGATGCAGTCAGATTAAATCATATTTTTGACTTGAATAAAAAACAATTTTCACATCCTACGATATACATGCAAACACAAAAACAAACACAAATATCACTTACCTTGGTTTAACTGTACAAATCATCACTACAAATAAAGAAAATGTTTTGTCAGGTAACTAAAATCCTTTATGTGGTAACATTTAAACTAACAGGTTTTAGGTCAGAAATATTTTTAATATGACTGATTAAACTGAACTAACTGTTGGTTAGGTATCAACAAACGACATTTTTAGGGGTCAGGTAAGGAAGAAATCTCATGTTGCCATTTTTTGTACTGTTTCTTTAACTCAAAACGAGTATACCCTAATTATTTCATTATTTATTTTAAACGAATGTGGCATAACGTGTTTCCGGTCCTGCTCAGCCCCCCCCGCGCTTGCTTTCACTTACCAAGCTTAGACAGAACAAGCCATCCTTGATGTTTTATCCCATACAGATCCATCAGACAATATAAATGTATGCAAACTGCCAATTTAGATTTGTCCGCAGCTCTTTTGCAGTGATTTCAGAGAGAAACCCCATGAGGCCAGTGTTTGAGTAACACACGAATCACTCCGTGGCCTCAACACGCCAGGCAGACACGCTAGATGCCCGTGAGTGCAATGCATTATGGATGCAGCTGCAGCCCATCTCAACAAAGACATAATCTATTATGTAAATGGGCATTCTGTACGTCTGAGTTAAGTGGCTGTGAGCGTGACAGTTCTGTCGTGGCAGGGCCCATTTTATCGTTTTATCATTGACTCGTTCACGTCCACCAGCATCTACTTCAGTATAATGTTGTTTTTCTCTGTGTTGCTGGGTTGTCAAACTATTTATTTGACGTGATTGCGTTTGTTTTTTTTGCTAACTCTATATATATACATTTATAATGAGGATAAGAATGAGTAAAAGTCTCTTCTACAACAGACCGTTTATAAAGATTAAGCTACAGATATTCACAGACTCTGATGAACAGCAGTGTAATCTGTGCCAGTGGGCACCGGTTAACCAATCATAACTCAGGTCATTTGCATAGACGAGAGATGTCTTAAAAGTACATGCATCTTAAAGGGATAGTTCACCCCAAAATAAAACGTTACATCATTTTCGATTTACATTTATGTATTTGACAGACACTTTCAGCCAAAGCGACTTGCAGTGCATTCAAGGAATACATTTTATCAATCCGTGTGTTCCATAGGATTTGAACCCACAACCTTTGTGCTGCTAACACAGCTGACATGAACACATTGATCCCATATTTCTGTCCAGTATAACGTTCTTTAGAACGTTCATAATGCTCTTCAATAAAAATTAAAGGAGATCAGAGACTGTCAAATTTTCTACATGTACAAAAAACTACCAATATGCATTATAAGTCAATAACACTCCTGTATTTTGTTCTACTGTATATAAAGCAAGTCCTGTCAAGACATATCTATAGGGTAAAAAAAGCAACTATAACATTCTGCTATAAATAATTCTGTTACACAGAAAAAAATCATATTGGTTTTGAAAGACATAAGGATGTGTACATTGCAACAGATTAGTGAAATTAATTGCAAGCTTTAATTCTAAAGGGGAAGCAAAAGGTCAAAAACTGTCTTAAAAAATCAGCATTTTATAAAAAGGCTCTAATTGTGATTAAATGAGCTGTATTCAACACTGTTGTAAAATACTGATAAACTCACACCTGTGTACAGTCTACTGTACTGTATAGAACGGTGTTGATTTGTGTTGCTTGTCAACCACGAACAGCCTGTTAAAACAAACTACGTTGTTTATTCCAAAAATGATTAATAATAAATGCAACTTATTATCGAACACCCGACATTTTTATAGCACTGTTTTACAACACTGGCACAAATCCCTGACTAGGATTGTAAGTGGACCTGACAGGAGGAAAAAAAATAACGCTACAACAGTGCAAAACACGGCCTCTTTAAAATAAATAAAAATTGACTGTACGGCATTCCCAGCAAACAGAGGAAGCGCTGCGCTTGCTGGGAATAAACCTGAAAGTCACCCCACAAAACACGATCCTCGTCCTTCCTACGGACAGAATTCTCAATATCACGGCACAGCTGCTCCTCAGAGCTGATGGATTCTTTGTCTCTCTGTCAGTCTGTCTTCTTTCTCTTTAACTGATAATAATCCATAATGCAACCCAGATACAGTACAAACCTCGTGCATTATTCAGAGAAAGTTTCTCCTTTGATTTATGTTCTCTCCCTCTCTCTCTCCCTCTCTCTCTCTTTTTGAATCCCTTCATTCTTTAAGTCCCTCTATGTCATCATGCAGCAGTTACAGATAATGCAGTTGTGCAATGAGAAGATGAGAATACAGGTGCAGAGTGTGTGTGTGTGTGTGTGTTGTCTCATACTGAATAATTATAGCAGCTCGGCCCAGGCAAATCCTCCCCAGAAGGCAGTGCGTCTGTGAGCCTTCCACCTGCCACGCGCTAAACGCCGCCCCATCCATCAAAGACCCACTTGACAAATACATTCCATAATAGAAGTTTATTTTTATGGGGAGGCCGAATCACAGACCTTCCCATGCATACAAAAACGTGTCAGAATTATTTATGAGTGCTGCTGAGATGCACAATATGTCATATCAAAGTCTGGATTCCCTTCTCCGCCCCACATGCCCCTGTCAATAGCCGCACAGGCTATCAATAATGGGAAACAGCACAGAGATAAGCCCCCCGAACACAGGGTCACACCGAGAGGGGACGCGGCCTCCACGGATGCCACACACACGCAGAAACGCTCGCACAAATCTGCAACAGAAACACACCGTGTGTGAATTATACAGTGACTTTCAAGAGTCAACAGTGTGTACAGGGTGCAGTCCCAGCTAACAATTGTAGGTTGTAAGAATGGTTTCCACTGAGTAACAAAAACATTAAAAATGCTGTTTTGAATGTTCTAGGAACATTATTCAAACTTTTTATTCTGTATCACGTTCCACTGACTTTGTAGGAATATAATAACTTTATATATCATATCATATCATATATTTTTGATATATATATGATATATAAAGTTAAAACATGTTCTACTACCATTACTACAAGAATTTTTTTAACTTGGAGAGAACCTTTAGAGAATATTAGCCAACGTTCCATGAACTGTGAACGTATGTTCACTACCATAAAGACTTGATATAAATGACTTAAACAAAAACAATTTTGCAAATGATTTGTGATATATACAAGGGTTCGAGCTCTAGCTAGGACCCTCCCACCCCTAAATCACATCCTGATATCACAAAAACTGCCACACACCCATTGTGGGAATAAAAATTAAACATACAGTCTGGTCTGATGATAACACCGGGTCTGGCTTCAATGAAATGTGTGGTATCGTGCATTTTATAGCTCATACAATCTGCAACATTGCACACTGAAGGGCGATAAATAAAGCTGCAACATTGTATTTTACAAATATTTCTACAGAGTCGCAAGTCTTTTACCTTCAAAAAGACTATCAGCACTTTATAGCAGAACCATATGCATGACAAAATCAATCCTGTCTCTTGTGACGGCCCCGTGACATTGGGTGGCAGAAAACCTTCTGAAGGTACATTGGAATTCAATATCATTGACAATTCTGTGTTCTTGAAAGTGTCAAAGCCAATACTGTTTCTGAGTCAGAGTCTGTAGCGGTTTCCAAGCCCAAGTGTAATCACCTGTTTCATGTGATTTCATTCTCCGCCCGTCCAGCAGTCCGTTTGAACGGGACCCAATGCGGCACGCAATTGGTTTGTTTAGTTTTATCAGACGGAGTCACTAAGCAAACCCCTGGCACTTCCTTTTTAAAATCCTCTTTTCTGTTCCTTGATCCATTATCACTCTGTTTCACATTACTTTCGGCCTCTCTCGTTCTTTTCTTGCTCCTCAGTTCCCTCCCTCCTTTCCCAGTACATGCTGGGATCAGTGGGGGAGAACCGAGTCTTTGGCTTGTTTTCGCGCTGCTGTGTTGGCATGGTAAACGATAGCTGACTAAACATGCTTGTTAAGCTAGTGGTTGTTGTGTACGAAATCCCTCTCTCCCTTAATTACACGACAGAACACAAATTCATATGTTGTGTTAAAATGTAGCTGTCTGTTGGCTACCGGATATCCACGGCGGTTATTTAGTTTTCAACAAAAAAGGAGGGGGCAGGGTTTGAAAAAGAGCTTGTTCGTGAACCATTGTTCATGAAGGAAGCTGATGTATTGTTCTAGAAAGATAGCAGCTAGTATAAATGATTACATGTAGCTGGTCTGGGCTTTGTAATAAAAAGGAGGATTATCAATTCACAGGTTTTTGGGCAGATAGCGAAGCCCCAGCTACAACACGATCACAATCAGGAGCTGGAGACACATCTGTATTCCCGAGAAGCTGCGGAGCTGAGGAAGGCTGAGGAACAACGAAAGAAAGAACAAAAGAACAAACAAAAGAACAAACAAAACTTGCAAAATGTGTTTCTTAATGTTTGTTTTGCATTCAACACATTGACAAACACATGCAAAATCTCTCAAATTTGATCAATTCTTCCTTCGTTCATGCAATCAGGTGTCAAAGGTCAATCTGTCTGGAGAACTTTCCAACAATAATGCAAACAACGAGACAAAATGCTTTGCCAGTCGTTCTTTATCACAAATATAGCAAACAAACTAGCATCTACAAACAAATACTGCTAAACCTTTCCTCAGACATTTTTACAATTACTTCTACAAAGATGATCTCAAAATAATGTTAATCAGTTCCCCTCCAGTCTAATACAATGACATTAATACATTTAAAGTCAAATGAAGTTCAAACCTTTAGTGTTGTGACGTA